>JABEVN020001706.1:0-23883 GCA_013146195.2 Codonopsis lanceolata | reverse complement strand
ATAAATCCCAACATTATCATCCTCTTTAATTATCAACAATTTTAATAATTCGGGCTTGATTCCCAAGCCCCGAAATTCATAAAAACCTAAACAAAGGGATAATCCATTCTCCCAACACACAACATCCTTCAAATCATCCTACACATTAATACCCACTTTAATTAACAACAATTCTCAATAATTCGGCTTGATTCTCAGGCCCTAAAATTCATAAAACTCAACATAAATCACAACCCATGTTTTACAACACATAATAACATTCAAATCATACTAGTCATGTTATTAACAAGTTCAATATTTCAAAAATTCACAAAATAGGCATACAAAGCATACAAGGTGTTCATTGCCCACAAATAGCACATATATTGTTTTCCTTAGGGCCAATGAACCAAAATAAAAAGAAGGTAACTTACTTGTTCTACACCAAAGAAAGCAAATGAGAAGTTTGTTCGGTTGAAATGTCTACTCTTCGAGCTCTATGTTTTGATGAAGGAGGCTTGAGCAAATAGAGAATGGATGAGGGAAGAGAGCAGGAAGTCTTCAAGAAGCCATGGAAGAAGCTTGAGAGAAAGGAAATTCGTTTTTGGGATTGAAGGTGAGAAATGAGGTCAAAATCAACACAAGGCTTATATTGGTCTAGAACTTGAGGGACAAGTGTCAAGCACGTGGTCTCAATTAGATTTTTGTGGCTTAATTGGTCACTAATGAACTCTTAATCAACCCTTAAAACAAGTTAGATATGTTAGGACATAATCAAGGAGGGTTAGTGAGGTTTAAGAAAGGTTTAGATAGGGGGTTTAGGTATAAAAGTCGCTCAACATCAAAACAGGGAAAAAATCCCGTAGTGTAACATCCTGATGTCGAGGCGGCGCCTCAACATCCTCCCAAAGTGGCGCCTCAACCTCAGAGGCCATCTCCATTCCGATCATTTTGTAATTGCTCTTTAACTTGAGGCGGAAGCGCCACAAGGTTCCAGCCGGCTACCGGGCGGGCTTCTAACCTTCAAAACTTGGTCTAAACATGTCCTAAATGGTCCCAAACTCATGTGGCAACCATTCAAAGGTCTAACCCAACTCAAAACAAGTCGGAAACACACTTGAAGAACTCCCGAAAACAACTCGGAGCGAACCGGAAGGTGCAACAACGCAACCTGAACGACGAATGAACTCGCAATCGAACGAAAGCAATGAAAGGAGACTTTAAGGCAAGTCTAAGGGCTAATGAAGAAGCTTAAATACTTCTAGAAAGTTGAATAACAACTAGGGAAATAAGAATTCCAAAGGAGAGACGATTACGCGACTCAATCCCCGAACTACGCGATAGAGACGAACGCTATCTCCAAAGCTTCCAAATCATCGATAGACTTAAGGAACACCTCCAACTTGAAGTCTAATGCATCTAAACATGTTAATAAACCTTCATATAGAGGTCTAGGACCAAACCGAGGTCACGAACGCAAAACGCAAGCAAACCCTCAATCGCAAACCCTCAATCACGACTTGTGATTCAAGTCGCCGAAACTATCTTAATCGAAGTTCTTTAATAATGTTTTGGATTTAATGTGGTCTTAATGTGGTCTCTCATACATATCTAGACCCCTCGCAAACCAAACTCGCAAAACCAAACATACCGTCAACAAAGGAAGAAGTGCAATTATAGCACGCAAAACCGAGCGAGATAACGAAGGAGCCGGGTGTTACACTCTCTCACCTTAAAAAGAATTGCCCGAATTCTAAATCATGATACAAACCAACATACAAACCAACATAGGTCCACACTCAACCACAATACATCGAGACAATGATTACCGTGTTCTTAATCCCGAGTTAACGAAGTTAACTCGATCTCAAAACCACCAACCTTGACTCGATCTCCTAAGTCCACCACCACAATATACCACGAGGGTCGAACTATAATAATCCAAATTCAAAAGTCTACGAAATCTCAATAGACTCAACGACATTAACACCTACTATTGAAAATACTATGACCCATGCTTGAGTCGCGAATACCATACGAACAATACTACGCCAAACATGTAAGCAAAACCCCAAATTTCAACACAAGAACATATTCAACTACCGAAACTATTTGTTTCGGGGCACATCATGAAATTCAATCACAAAAGATTCCAAGTTACAAGAATTAATAATTGCCTATGGAGCAATTCACAAACAAATCAAAGATAATCAAATCGGCATTTCAAACCATGTAAATCATACTCGCGATTTTCCTATCGGCTGTAATAACACACAAGAGCACATTAATGAAATGTTTTGAAAATTCATTCCATTTCACCATTCCATTTGGTAACGGGTATAGTCAATTTCTAACTTAATTCTTACCAATCCTAGTCCAACGACGAATACCTTTTGCTCACCAATTCAGGGTACCTACTGAATTAGCTTCAAAAGTTTCCGTCGTAAGGATGCAAAGGTTCATGAATAAAAAGTTTTAAGCATCCTTCAAACAGTCCCCTATACTGATGAAATGAATGAGCATGAGATACTAATTATGAAATGAGAATTTAGTATACTACAATGTAATGCATCAAGTAGGTGTTCCCTACAACTAATGCACGTAACTGAATAAAATCAAGCCAAGTAACAAGGTCTATTACCTTGACAAACAACAATCATAGCTATCACAAAACTCGTGTACCTACTACACTCAACCAAGATAATTTCCTAGTAATCACAACGAATCGACAAGGCTACTAATGCCCGAAACGTCTATACTATGCAAGACTATCATTTCTTAAGCTCTAGACCAAGTCTACAACCAATGCATACTCTAAACTTCCTAACACAACGTTAACGTCTCAATACTCGCGGTGAGACGTCAATCTCTCCCGTGCAGCCGTGATTATCCTCTAAATCGCGACCTTCAACCTTCTCACAAGTCGAGTGTATATCCTACTCGCATAATAACCATTAGCAACAATATAGTATTATATTATTCATTACATTAAACATATCTTCATAGAATATACAAACGTCATACCAGACCGATAAGTATCATCATACAATTCATGATTCATTTATATATATTCATATATATACATATACATACATATACATACTATGGCCTTTATATACAACCACACAAAACCACAACTCTATATATAGCATAGTCTTATACATATATAGACTAATCAAGAATCCATACATAACGCATCGATTACCTACCGTAATTCACAAAACAAACCATATCATATATCGATCTCACATCGGGGTATTATTCCCGATCGAGCAAATAACCAATATTACACAATACACCATATAATGTATGTATGAATGCACATGAGCTAACGACAAAGCTGCACTCATAATAACTGTAATAGTAGCAACGTATAATTTAAATATATATATATATATATACAAGAATATACCTTCCTATTTCTCGATAGGTCTCAAAACTCGCAATGGCCATCCGCCACGCACAAGACCGCCTCAAACTCTAGGCCGACTGTCACCATCTCTCTTGAGCCACTAGATTGTTGACTAGTACTCCTGCATCGACTAACTCTCATCCTTGGGCAATCTTACGAACATGATCGCCGCCACAAGCAAAGCATTTCCCCGATTTACCCCCAAAGACTTATTCACTGCATGTCCCAGCCCTCATACAATAATGGCATATCAACTCATCACTTCGCCGCCTCGAGTAGAAGTAGTAGCACCACTCCCGCCACCCGAACGCACCTTTCCTTGACTAACTGCTTGAGGTGCCGATCGCCCTCTTAACGCCATTGCTTCTATTAGTCTTCGATATTTTCGAGCGCATTCCTCGATGTCCAACTCCATCGCATGTGCACGATCCACGCCCCTTGGTAATCCGTAAGTAGTAATGGAATAAGCCGCCACGATATTTCGCCTCAGCCTTTCACAAACCTCTCGGTCTTCCTAGCCTCATCCGGTACTAAGTAACCACAATAGCGAGCCACCGCAAACTTTGTTGAATACCGAGCCACGGTCATATCTCCTTGTTCTAACACTAGAATTCCATCTCTTCTTTCTTGAATTACCGCCGGACTAAACCGCACTCATAACCTCCTTCGACAAAGTTCTCCCACACTCGAGGCACTCCATGCCGCCTCCAACGATCTCGCAATTCAAGCCACCAATGCTCGGCCGCACCATCCAATCTAAACACCGCTAAGGTAACCATTTCTTCCGATGTACAACCCAAAACTACAAAGATCTTCTCCATGCTTTCTAGCCAATGTTCGCCTTAATAGTATCCGGCTCTCCATCAAAACTTTCCGGTTTAAACTTCAAGAATTTCGCAAGGACAAGAATCGCCTTCCAGCCCAAACATCTGCTGGAGGAGTCACACGCGATCGTTAACATTCTCTCCTCTCTCGCCACGAGTTGCCGTACTCGAACAAGGTATAATAGAACTAGCTCCACGCCAAGTTCCCGACATAATACGCCTACAAAGAACACTCAACGTTAATAACTCAACAATAAACCCAACCCAAACTAGGCCAAGGAACCTATCCTGGCGAAATAGCTAACCTATAGCTCGATATTAATCGGTGACAACCCGACCCGACTCCAATGCGAAATCCCAAGGTCGTGTGCCAAGACAAGCTAAAGACGACAAGCACCCGCTAAGCGTAGTGGTGCGAAGTCAAGAGTTGAACCAACAAACTCTAAACAGAATGTAAAGCCATAACGGCAAAACCGAATAACCAAAAACTAAAATCATGAAGCAAATCATAAGTGGGACCAAAGCCTATAATTATAAACTAAGGAATACAAGGCCGAGAGACGACTATCTCTCGACAAATCTATTTACTGCGTGACGCAACATTGCGCACGCACAACAAACCATCGGCAACCTACTACCGGCGAATCAACGTAATACCAACCTCGATAAACAACCACTCAACGGCTACAACATGCCTGAGGGACAAATCAACTAAACGTATAAGATATTAAATACTAACAACTAAACCAATGTCTCTCGACTAAAGTTGTCTGAGACGTAAATAACAATAACATAATACTAGAACTTGCGAGTTAAAACCTTGCTCTGAAAGACAAATGAATAACCTCTAAATAAATACAATAGCTCAACCAAACAAGTCGGCTCCCAAAATAATACGATAATAAAATGCTAACATAACTACCCAAGTAAAGTTTACATAACTTTACATCCGTGTCTCACAAGATATTAAATACATTAATAACAATAATAATAACTCCAAGCTATTGCCCTAAGACCACCTCGCTAACCGACAAGCACCGAAGCCGCAACGTGCACTAACGAGCTTATCAAAAACTAAGGAAAACAAACACACTGAGTGAGTCATAATGACCCAAGAAGTTACTAAATGCAAATGTATGGCATAGCATGACGTGGCATGGCATAATGCACAAGCGTATATAAAATCATGGTATCTTAATAGCATACCAACAATAAACCACATAGCACGTTATCTTTCATATAAGTGCTTATACATAAGCACGTAAAACCAAGGCCTGGGCCTAGCCCTCAAATGATCACAAATTTGCACTTAGCACGTTATTCACATAAGTGCGAGTATTAAACATCACAATAGGATATGTTATGGGCCCGGCCGCTACGTAGCTCCTGCAAGAAAAACACTGTTATACGGGTTTGTGACTACGATGCTCGTGTCTTCGCATCGATATACCGAACTCCGCCGGCTGATAGCAGCCTGTGTCGCACGTATTGTTACGGCAAAGGGGCTACTTCCCCATTGCGCCTACAATGGAGGGTGTGTGAGGTCCTGTGTACGGCGATCCATAGCGAATCGACGACGATTCAGATAGGCGATGTGTCGTCCCACCCCGACATAAAAATCAAACCAAATAGTGCCACTGGACTTAATGCAATGCACAAGTAGATGTTTACTCAGAAGACCAAATAAGGATCGATTCGACAAGAGCGAACCCGTCCGACCAAATGCTCAAGTGTGTATTTACTCAATATAAACAAATAAGGAAATGAATTCGACAAGAGCGAACTCATCCGACCAAATAGGTTATTATTCTCTACCATAAATCAAGTCAAGGCAAATACATTGCTCACAACCAATTAATCTTAAAAGATCTCAAGTCACCAATTAAATCAAGAATAGTATAAACCCACCGAGAATCATATTATGAGGTCTATAATGGACCTCTACTTGAAATCAAACCAAAGACTACACCGTAGTCATAACCCACAAATACGTTCATGCACAACCGATCATTTCCCAAAAGTGTTTCTCAATAATTATTTTCAACCATACTCGAGACCATAGGTTGGTCTTTAATGTACCGTGCTCTCCCGAGCACGCTTCCAAATAAATCCCCTAATAAATCTCTATAATATAAGTGTCTCAATTGGACACCAATCGAGATGCTCGGGTGCTCACCATCATGACCTACCAAAACCCGAACATCGTAGGAATTCATCCCAACGGTTATTAACATGTTATTGAACTTGTAAACGACTCCGCTGAGTCTTAGCACTACATTTCATTATTTATATATATCATAAATCCCCAAATTAACACTCCATTCAAATATATGACAAAACACTAAAATTCATTCGGCTTGATTCCCAAGCCTAAAAATCCAAGAACTCATCGTAATCATAATCTCACTCGATGTTTAGAAACTAAGTGCACCACAATCATAATCAAACGAAACCCAAACATCGTAGGATTTCGACCCAAGTTCACTAACACATTATTGAACTTATAGTGACTCCGTTGAGTCTTACTATTAAGTTTCATTATTTACACTCTCCATAAATCCCAACATTATCATCCTCTTTAATTACAACAATTTCTAAAATAATTCGGGCTTGATTCCCAAGCCCCGAAATTCATAAAAACCTAAACAAAGGGATAATCCATTCTCCCAACACACAACATCCTTCAAATCATCCTACACATTAATACCCACTTTAATTAACAACAATTTCTCCAATAATTCGGGCTTGATTCTCAAGCCCTAAAATTCATAAAACTCAACATAAATCACAACCCATGTTTTACAACACATAATAACATTCAAATCATACTAGTCATGTTATTAACAAGTTCATACTTCCAAAAATTCACAAAATAGGCATACAAAGCATACAAGGTGTTCATTGCCCACAAATAGCACATATATTGTTTTCCTTAGGGCCAATGAACCAAAATAAAAAGAAGGTAACTTACTTGTTCTACACCAAAGAAAGCAAATGAGAAGTTTGTTCGGTTGGAAATGCTCTACTCTTCGAGCTCTATGCTTTTGATGAAGGAGGCTTGAGCAAATGGAGAATGGATGAGGGAAGAGCAAGAGGAAGTCTTCAAGAAGCCATGGAAGAAGCTTGAGAGAAAGGAAATTCGTTTTTAGGGATTGAAGGTGAGAAATGAGGGTCAAAATCTGACACAAGGCTTATATTGGTCTAGAACTTGAGTGGGACAAGTGTCAAGCTAATGTGGTCTCTTGAATTAGATTTTTGTGGCTTAATTGGTCACTAATGAACTCTTAATCAACCCTTAAAACAAGTTAGATGTGTTAGGACATAATCAAGGAAGGTTAGGGAGGTTTAAGAAAGGTTTAGATAGGGGGTTTAGGTATAAAAGTCATTCAACATCAAAACAGGGGAAAAAATCCCGTAAGTGCACATCTGATGTTGAGGCGGGCGCCTCAACATCCTCCAGGCGGGTGCCTCAATTTCAGAGGCCATCTCCAGATTCTGATCATTTTGTAATTGCTCCCAGAACTTGAGGCGGGCGCCTCAGGTTCCCTGGCGCCCGGGCTTCGAACCTTCAAAACTTGGTCTAAACATGTCCTAAAAGGTCCCAAACTCATGGGCAACCATTCCAAGGTCTAACCCAACTCAAAACAAGTCGGAAACACACCCGAAGAACTCCCGAAACAACTCGGAGCGAAACCGGGAAGGGGTGCAACAACGTGCAACCGGAACGACGAGCGAACTCGCAATCGAACGAGCAATGAAAGGAGACTTTTAAGGCAAGTCTAAGGGCTAATGAAGAAGCTTAAATACTTCTAGGAAGTTGAATAACAACCAGGGAAATAAGAATTCCAAAGGAGAGACGATTACGCGACTCAATCCCCGAACTACGCGATAGAGACGAACGTTATCTCCAAAGCTTCCAAATCATCGATAGACTTAAGGAACACCTCCAACTTGAAGTCTAATGCATCTAAACATGTTAATAAACCTTCATATAGAGGTCTAGGACAAAACCGAGGTCACGAACGCAAAATGCAAGCAAACCCTCAATCGCGTCGTATTCCGACTATCGTCGAGTCACGACTTGTGACTTTAGCAAGTCAACAACTATATTGAGTCTCTTAATAATGTTTTGGTCTTAATCTGGTCTCTCATACATATATAGACCCTCTCGTAAACCAAACATACCGTCAACAAAGGAAGAAGTGCAAACCAAACTATATCTATTTTTAGTGAACGAACCCAAGACATTGAATGACATTATTACGAATTGAACATAAAGGAGATATAAGTGAAACCCAGAATCCTAGATTGCCACCCACCATAAGATCTTCATATCTGTATTACTGTCTAATTAGTTAAACATCTATAAACAATAGTTTAGAGTAGAATTAAACATAAAAAACCCCTTTTAGATTAATAATTTGCTATTGTTAAATTGCACTGCTCATGATCACTTGTCTCTGTGGGTTCGACCCTTGCTTCCAATACTATTCTATAATAGTCTTGTCCACTTGCAAGGAAAAAGATTAATTAAAAGATCGATCAAGTATACAAAATTCTGGAAATTTGCAGCTTACCTTAAGTCCATTAAAAGCTGGAGAAAATGAAAACAAACCAAGGATTAGTAGTCTCCTCGTCGATAGCTACGATTTGATGGTCTCAAATCCAAAATCGTGTGGCTGGACCTCCGGGAAATCACAAAACACACACTAATCTCACCAAGAATCTCCCACACTCAAGCTCCCATCAATGGTGCCTGTAATTATCTGATCTTAGGAGGTGTAATGTGTAACATCCCAAAAATTTCGAATAATATTATTCTTTAAAAAAATATAATAAATTAATTATTAGGGCTTAGTACACTTGAAATTGTTTGAGCTTGATGTACATTATTAGTGGGCTTAGTATACCCTATTAATTTTTTTAGAATGTTGGCCCAACCCATTAGAATTCCTTAATATTAATAATTATAATAATAGTAAAAATAATAACAAAATAAAGAAGGGAAAAATAGAAGATTCAATGTATTCTCAAAGGAATGAAAGAGTTTCATGTAAACGGAAGCTCCCAGCCGAACTCGGGAAGAGAGAAAGAGTGTAACCATTTTCGACAGATTCAATGGAAGGAAGATCGACCGATTTTGTTGAAGGGCTATATAAAAGGGGGGGGGGCAGACTTCCCCAACTGGAATCATACAGATAATAACAGAGAGTGAGAGAGAGAAAGAGAGAGAGAGAGAGAGAGAGCTTGAAAGGCAGAGGTCGATCGGAGGGAGTCTTGGGCGAGTCACGAAGTGGAGAAAGAGCCGGCGACGCACCAAATCCCCACCGAGCAGGATCGAGTCCTTGATTAAGGTGAGATGGAGTTTCCTTCCTTTTGAAATTTCGGGTAATTGTTTGGCTTGTTAAGTTTGTTGGCAGAGTATGGCTTTTTGAGTTGGTGTATATATTAAAAAAATATATATGTATATATAGAAAATAATCTGTAGGGGAGACACGACAGAGAAAGAAAGGAGATGGAGTCCATGAAGAGTTGAGGGAGATGAGTGTTGTTACCTTGCTGTGAACCGAAGAAAAGAAAGGGGGAAAAGAAATAGAGAGTGAAATGTTAGAAGAAGAAGAAGAAATAAAAGGAGAAGTGAATAAGAGAGAGAGAATTGTATTGGGTGTGTTGAAAGTCAAAGAAGAAAAGAATGAATATAATATATGAGAAGAGGGATGGGAGTACAAAGGAAATTATGTAGGAAAGAAAGGGTTGTGTACGGTTGAAGAAAGTAGAAAAGAAAAGAAAGATAAAAGAATAGTAGGTTATGATGGTGTCTTGAGAAGAGTAATAAAAAAAAAAAAAGAAGAAAAGAAATGTATTGATGACAAGAGACAAGATAGATTGATGAGACATGTTGGAGTGTAATTGATGTATATATATCATATTAAACTAAATAAGTAATTGTGTGTGTTAATATTAATCATAATATATGCAATCAATAATTTTAAGTTATACAATACACTACGAATACTAGTAACAAAACCATGTGTGTTTCGTATGTCCGTAAGTATGCTTTATTTTGAAATGTTTAATGATTTATTTGATAGGCTACTTAGTACAAAATGTTGGGCTTAGCAATTATTATTTATTTTGGATTTAGATTCGGATAATAGAACTTAGAGTCATTGTACGTGTGGTGGATAAATTTTGTTGAACATTTTGAGGTAAGAGATTATACCTCTTTTAGCTATTTGAATTCTTTTTTTTTTTTTAATTGTTGGGCTTCCGCTAAATTCTTGATATTTACCATTCTTTGAATTACGTACCAACCTTAAGTTGGAATTTGAATTTGAACTCATTCTAAATTGTGGATCTCATTACATATATCTCACTTATATTTAAATTTCTTTGAGATATTTTTTTTGTGAAACCAAGTTTCCGTTGGAATATTATTTTTGAAATCCTACTATGATCACTAAGTTGAACAAACCGGCTACTGGGGTAAAGTAGCATTTTGAATTTGATATTTGATTATGAATTGTGCCACCTGGCCCGTGGCTTGGTTATCCGGATATACCATTATGAACTATTGAAATTTGTACATTGTGAATCTTTGTTTAAAAAGAGGTATTGTGACCGCTTAGGTGATCATGGTATCCGCGGGTTGGTCGTCGTCTCCAACTGGTATGGGACAGTTGGCGACGATTACACCTCTCGCAAATGCCTTTGTATCTCTATCTTTTACATTGAATTCTTGTTGAAATTTATCATCTCATTGTGCTATTCCCGATTATGAACTATTTGAATATGAACCTTTTGAATGCTTTATTGTTAATGAACCCTTCCCTAGATTTCGGAGAGGCTGTATATGATCTTACTGGGCATTGTCCGCTCATTCCTTCCAAATTTTTTTTCCTTCCAGGTTTTAAGTAAGTTGGATACCTTCAAGGACAATCTGAGATTTTTATTTCGAATTAGTTCATCTTGCTTTTTGGACAAGATTTTTTAGCAGTTTTGGGACTACAGAATTGTTTAATCATATTATCGAAATGTAATAGTACTCTATGACTTTCTTTTATTATTAGTCCTGAAGAGATAATTTCGGAATTATTGTAATTTAGTAATTGTAATAGTGACGCGCCCAAGATTTTGGGGATATAAATTGGTTAGAAATTTTGGGTCATTACAGTTGGTATCAGTGCTTAGGCTTCAGATCCGATAAGTCTTGGGTTTAGAATTTGTTGGAAATAAGAAATGATGGTATGTTAGGGTTATGATTTTTATTATTGGCTACGTTGTACTACTAAGTTTATGATCATAGCATTAAGATTATGGCTTTATTGCATTTTGATTTGGGCCAATACATTATTGATTTTCTGTGGGGATGGCGCACACTAAGAAACTTCTAGGAAATCTTTACTTGGGCTTAAGTTATGTTTAGGTAATGAAATTACTCTTAACTACGTTTTCAACTTAAGAAGTGATTTTAGAATAAAGTTCAAGATTACTCATGTAGAAATTAGTATTGTTACTTCATTAGAACTTATGACATTGTTGAAAACTTGGGGATTCATTATGATTTTACTTTAAGGATGGCAAGATTAGTGACGCTAGCCATAAAGACATATAAGCCACCATCCTTTTATGAGAAAAGGGAAAGATTGGGCTTTTGTTTTGAATTTTAAGATCAATGAAGTTAGTGATACAACTCAGAGGAATTTTTTTTTCTCGTACATGTGCCTCTTTGGCCTTGATTTGATTTAGTGTTTCGTACTTGTGCACGGATGCTTGGTTTGGAACCAATATATAGGAGTATTAAATACATTTAGAGTATATATAAGTACCAACAAACAAGTCATAAGACTTAATATGGCTTAGATAAAGATTAAGAATTTTCGTATGGAGTCCATCTAGTCGTTAAAATTCACATTAGAATCTAAATTTTCGCATGTGACATCTCGCTATGCTTATGACAATGATAGATGGCTAGAGGAGGACGAAGTGGAACACAGGGTGGTATGCGAGGTCGTGGTCGTGGACGTGGACGAGGTGGCCAAGGTAGGGGAATCGCTGAAGACTCTGCCTCAGGAATCGCATAAAATCCCATTGGGCCACAACCAGGCGTAAACATGAATGGTCCTGCTCCTATAGACCCAACACTGGTGGCCCTTATCCAAGGCCTTACACAAGCTATTACGGTAAGCATTGGCCAAGCAAGTGCTGCACCCACAATTGCAGCTGCAGCTGCGGCTGCTGCTGCTGTTGCACCACCACCACCACAAGCTCAACCAACCACTAAGGAACTACTGGAAGGTTTCCATAAGATGTAACCCAAAACTTTCTCGGGTAAACCAGGCACCGAGGACCCAGGAGAATGGCTAGAGAACATGGAGAAAATATTTGGAACTATGGTATGTACTGATGAACAAAGGGTGAATTTTGCTACATTCGTATTGGAAGGGGACGCTAATCATTGGTGGAAGTCTGAAAAGAGAACTGCTGAGGCAAATGGAGTAGAAGCTTATAGTTGGGAGATGTTCCGTGAAGCCTTCAACAAAAAGTACTTTCCCCCAAGTGTGAAAGAAAGGAAGATGGTTGAATTTCTTTACCTCGAACAGGGAAAAATGACCGTCGATGAGTATGATGCGAAGTTCACAGAGTTGTCAAAGTACGCCCCAGAACTCATTCGAAATGAAGGCCATAAAGCTAAAAAGTTTGAAAGGGGCCTTAACGATCAGATTAGCTATAGATTATTGCCTTTGAAACTACCAACTTATACCGAAGTTTTAGACCGAGCCCGTATGATCGAACTAAATTCTGTTGAATACCGAAGAAAGAGGGATGATAATAAGAGGAGTGTTGAAGACAGCATAGAACGATATAGGGGTCAATATAGTAGTCGCAATGAGACTTGAGATAGAAATAAGAGAAGGAGCATAGAAGACAATCACAACAAGAGTACAACTCAAGCCAAAAATGAAAGTTGGAATCAGAACGATAACCCCGTATGTAGTCGTTGTGGAAATAAGCATGCAACAGAAACTTGTTATCGGATAATCGGAGCTTGCTTTAATTGTGGCAAGGTGGGACATAGAATTAGGGATTGTCCAGAACCACTAAAGAGAAATTACATGTCAGGTACAGAAATGGAAGAAAAGGCGAAATCTAAGAATCAAGGGAGAGTTTTCGCAATGACGGTTGAAGATGCGCTAGCAGCCAATGACATTATGTCTGGTAAGGTCAACTATAATTGCATTACTGTACGCTTTGGTTCTTTAAGGTGACATGCATTTTATTATATTTTTCATATCTACCCAGTTTGAAATGGAAACCTCACAACTAAATTATCGATAGTATCTCGACCCCTTTTTGGCTAGTAGATGCATTAAGTTTAGGGGACTAAACTTATTTTAAGGGGTGAGAGTGTAACATCCCAAAAATTTCGAATAATATTATTCTTTAAAAAAATATAATAAATTAATTATTAGGGCCTAGTACACTTGAAATTGTGTGAGCTTGGTGTACATTATTAGTGGGCTTAGTATACCCTATTAATTTTTTTAGAATGTTGGCCCAACCCATTAGAATTCCTTAATATTAATAATTATAATAATAGTAAAAATAATAACAAAATAAAAAAAGGAAAAATAGAAGATTCAATGTATTCTCAAAGGAATGAAAGAGTTTCATGTAAACGGAAGCTCCCAGTCGAACTCGGGAAGAGAGAAAGAGTGTAACCATTTTCGACAGATTCAATGGAAGGAAGATCGACCGATTTTCTTGAAGGGCTATATAAAAGGGGGGGGGGCAGACTTCCCCAAGTGGAATCATATAGATAATAACAGAGAGTGAGAGAGAGAGAGAGAGAGCTTGAAAGGTAGAGGTCGATCGGAGGGAGTCTTGGGCGAGTCACGAAGTGGAGAGAGAGCCGGCGACGCACCAAATCCCCACCGAGCAGGATCAAGTCCTTGATTAAGGTGAGACGGTGTTTCCTTCCTTTTGAAATTTCGGGTAATTGTTTGGCTTGTTAAGTTTGTTGGCAGAGTATGGCTTTTTGAGTTGGTGTATATATTAAAAAATATATATATGTATATATAGAAAATAATCTGTAGGGGAGACACGACAGAGAAAGAGAGGAGATGGAGTCCATGAAGAGTTGAGGGAGATGAGTGTTGTTACCTTGCTGTGAACCGAAAAAAAGAAAGGGGGAAAAGAAATAGAGAGTGAAATGTTAGAAGAAGAAGAATAAATAAAAGGAGAAGTGAATAGGAGAGAGAGAATTGTATTGGGTGTGTTGAAAGTCAAAGAAGAAAAGAATGAATATAATATATGAGAAGAGGGATGGGAGTACAAAGGAAATTATGTAGGAAAGAAAGGGTTGTGTACGGTTGAAGAAAGTAGAAAAGAAAAGAAAGATAAAAGAATAGTAGGTTATGATGGTGTCTTGAGAAGAGTAATAAAAAAAAAAAAAAAGAAGAAAAGAAATGTATTGATGACAAGAGACAAGATAGATTGATGAGACATGTTGGAGTGTAATTGATGTATATATATCATATTAAACTAAATACTCCCTCCGTCCCTAATTTATTGTCCAGTTTGACCTGGCGCACCGTTTAAGAAAACTGATTTGACTGGATTATTAATATTGGTTTAATGTGTAGTTTCCTATAAAGCCCATGTGTATGTGGCCCATAATTAAAGTATGGTGAAAAAGTAAGGGTAAAGTGGTAAAAGTGATGTTCTAAAAAGGTAAGTTTCAAAGTGGACAATTATTTTGAGACGGACGAAAAAAGAAAGGAGGACGATAATTTAGGGACGGAGGGAGTAAGTAATTGTGTGTGTTAATATTAATCATAATATATGCAATCAATAATTTTAAGTTATACAATACACTACGAATACTAGTAACAAAACCGTGTGTGTTTCGTATGTCCGTAAGTATGTTTTATTTTGAAATGTTTAATGATTTATTTGATAGGCTACTTAGTACAAAATGTTGGGCTTAGCAATTATTATTTATTTTGGATTTAGATTCGGATAATAGAACTTAGAGTCATTGTACGTGTGGTGGATAAATTTTGCTGAACATTTTGAGGTAAGAGATTATACCTCTTTTAGCTATTTGAATTCTTTTTTTTTTTTTGAATTGTTGGGCTTCCGCTAAATTCTTGATATTTACCGTTCTTTGAATTACGTACCAACCTTAAGTTGGAATTTGAATTTGAACTCCGTCGTACCTGTTGTTTGTCATTCTAAATTGTGGATCTCATTACATATATCTCACTTATATTTAAATTTCTTTGAGATTTTTTTTTGTGAAACCAAGTTTTCGTTGAAATATTATTTTTGAAATCCTACTATGAGCACTAAGTTGAACAAACCGGCTACTGGGTAAAGTAGCATTTTGAATTTGATATTTGATTATGAATTGTGCCACCTGGCCCGTGGCTTGGTTATCCGGATATACCATTATGAACTATTGAAATTTGTACATTGTGAATCTTTGTTTAAAAAGAGGTATAGTGACCGCTTAGGTGATCATGGTATCCGCGGGTTGGTCGTCGTCTCCAACCGGTATGGGACAGTTGGCGACGATTACACCTCTCGCAAATGCCTTTGTATCTCTATCTTTTACATTGAATTCTTGTTGAATTTTATCATCTCATTGTGCTATTCCCGATTATGAACTATTTGAATATGAACCTTTTGAATGCTTTATTGTTAATGAACCCTTCCCTAGATTTCGGAGAGACTGTATATGATCTTACTGGGCATTGTCCGCTTATTCCTTCCAAATTTTTTTTCCTTCCAGGTTTTAAGTAAGTTGGATACCTTCAAGGACAATCTGGAGATTTTTATTTCGAATTAGTTCATCTTGCTTTTTGGACAAGATTTTTTAGCAGTTTTGGGACTACAGAATTGTTTAATCATATTATCGAAATGTAATAGTACTCTATGACTTTCTTTTATTACTAGTCCTGAAGAGATAATTTCGGAATTATTGTAATTTAGTAATTGTAATAGTGACGCGCCCAAGATTTTGGGGATATAAATTGGTTAGAAATTTTGGGTCATTACAGCTTGGTATCGTTGCTTAGGCTTCAGATCCGATAAGTCTTGGGTTTAGAATTTGTTGGAAATAAGAAATGATGGTATGTTAGGGTTATGATTTTTATTATTGGCTACGTTGTACTACTAAGTTTATGATCATAGCATTAAGATTATGGCTTTATTGCATTTTGATTTGGGCCAATACATTATTGATTTTCTGTGGGGATGGCGCACACTAAGAAACTTCTAGGAAATCTTTACTTGGGCTTAAGTTATGTTTAGGTAATGAAATTACTCTTAACTACGTTTTCAACTTAAGAAGTGATTTTAGAATAAAGTTCAAGATTACTCATGTAGAAATTAGTATTGTTACTTCATTAGAACTTATGACATTGTTGAAAACTTGGGGATTCATTATGATTTTACTTTAAGGATGGCAAGATTAGTGACGCTAGCCATAAAGACATATAAGCCACCATCCTTTTATGAGGAAAGGGAAAGATTGGGCTTTTGTTTTGAATTTTAAGATCAATGAAGTTAGTGATACAACTCAGAGGAATTTTTTTTTTCTCGTACATGTGCCTCTTTGGCCTTGATTTGATTTAGTGTTTCGTACTTGTGCACGGATGCTTGGTTTGGAACCAATAGATAGGAGTATTAAATACATTTAGAGTATATATAAGTACCAACAAACAAGTCATAATGTGACAGCCCGACCCGGACTCCAATGCGAAATCCCAAGGTCGTGCCGTCAAGACAAGCTAAAAGACGGACAAGCACCCGCTAAGCGTAGTGGTGCGAGTCAAGGGTTGAACCAACAAACCCTAAACAGGAATGTATAGCCATAACGGCAAAACCGAATAACCAAAAACTAAAATCTGCGGAAGCGAATCATAAGTGGGACTAAAGCCTATAATTATAAACTAAGGAATACAAGGGTGAGAGACGACTATCTCTCGACAAAACTACGACTCGCGTGACGCAACATTGCGCACGGACAACAAACCATCGGCAACCTAAGGCTGGCGAAGCAACAAGACCCAACCTGATAAACAACAACTCTACGGCTATAACATGCCGGAGGAATAAATTAACTAAAAGAGTAAGAGATAAAATACCAACCACTAAACCAATGTCTCTCGACTAAAGTTGTCGGGGACATAAATAGCAATAACATAATACTAGAACAAGCGAGCTAAAACCTTGCTCGGAAAGACAACGGAATAACTTCTAATTAAATACAACAGCTCGACCCGACAAGTCGGCTCCCAAAATAAAACAATAATAAGATACTAACATAACTACCCAAGTAAAGTTTACATAACTTCACGTCCGTATCTCACAAGATAGCAAATACAATAATACTAATAACCCCAAGCTATCGCCCGGAAGACCACATGTTATCGATCAAGCGCTCGAAGCTTCAACGCTGCACTAACGAGCACTGCAAAAACTAAGGAAAACAAACACACGAAATGAGTCATAATGACCCAGTAAGTTACTAAATGCAATGTATGTATGGCATAGCATGGCGTGGCATGGCATAATGCACAAGCATATATAAACTCATGGCATCTAAATCGTATACCAACAATAAACCTGTATTAAGTCATCGAGTAACATAAACTTCATAAATCACATAGCACATTATCTTTCATATAAGTGCTCATAGTAAGCCACATAAGGGATAGAGAAGGTACCCAAATGGTGTCGTCGTGTTGCTCCTGCAATACACACTGTTATACTTTATCGTGCAACATCGATGCTCTGTGAGCGCATCGACTTTTATCGAGAATCATTCGATTTAGCTAGCAAGCCAATGCGGCACTTATTGAGAGGGCAAAGGGGCTACTTCCCCATTGCGGCCAACAACGGAGGGGTGTGTGAGGTCCCAGGTACGGCGATCCATAGCGAATACGAATCTTACGATTCGTATCGGCGATGTATCGTCCTACCCTGACATAAAAACCAAATCCAAATAATGCCAGCTGGGCTTTTATGAAATGCACAAGTAGATATTTACTTACATGCTCAAACAAGAACCAAGACCGATCATAGCGGACATATCAAATCAAGTAGGACATAAAGTTCTACACCAATTTAACAATGCACATATATAACAAATCCAACTAACCTATCCGTTTAGTCCAAGAACCACTTATTGAGGTATTCATAACCCTCAAGTCACAACCCAATCAAACGTAGCATATAAGCCCAATAAATCACGATGTGAGGTCTACTATAGCCCTCTACTCGAAACCAAACCAAAGACTATTGCCTTAGTCTAAGAACAATCACAAATCAAGACTTAGCATTTTAGCTTCATTTAATGGTACACCGGACTCAACCATAGTCCCAACCGTCATAAATTCGACTTCATTAAAGCCAATCTCAAGGGTATCAAAACTAAGCCGTAGTCATAACCTCGCAAGTGCTTTCATGTGCACGCGACCAAATTCCCTAAGAGAGAACTCATTCAAATAATCATTTCTTAAGGTAATACGAGATCATAGGTTGATCTCTAATGCTCCGTGCCCTAACGAGCACGCCCTAAATAAATCCCCAAAGCCTCTATATCGTGGGAGTCACAAATGGTACACAATTCAAGATGCTCGGGTACTCATAATCAAAACCAACCAAACCCGAACATCGTAGGATTTTAACCTAATGCTCACCAACATATATTGAACCTAAAACAACTCCATTGAGTCTTAATTATCACACAATATTAAATACCTATTTCATAAGTCCCCAAATTAACATATCATTCACATTTATAACAATTTTCCCAAAAATCATTCGGACTAGATTCCCAAAATTTAAATCCATAGAACTCAACGAAACCTTATACCCATTTTACAAATCACATAACCTCAAATAAATGGTCATACTCATATTATCTAGTGAGATCACACATCCAAATTCCCAAACTTATGCCTACTATCATAATAAACCCAAATAAAAGGTAAACATGATTTCTAGCAAGCTCACAATCCTAGAAACACAAGATGAAGAGTAACAATATACTTCAATAATCATAGAAGTCATCCTACACATGCTCTTAACAAGTTTATTCTTCCAAAAATCCCCAAAATTGGGCATACAAAGCATATCAAGTGTTCATTGCCCACAAATAGCATATAAGTTGTTTTCCTTAGGGCCAATGAACAAAAATCAAAAGGAAGTAACTTACCTAGCTTGAGTGAAAACTCAAGAGAACCCAAATCCGATCGGTGAACTTGTTCTACTCGTCGAGGGCTTCAAGATTCCGAAGTTTGAAGGCAATCGGGTGGTTGGATCGTCTTGGATCGAAGAGAGAAGAAGGCTAGGGCTTGAAAATCTCCCATGGACTCTCTCTCTCTCTAACTCACGGTTTGTGTGGAGGAAATGAAGGAGGAAATGCTGAAAATTGCAAAGGGTTTGGCTTTTATACCTCCACAAACCAAGAGGGCAAAATAGGGAATTCCTTGGTACAATTAGTAGATATTAGGATTAATCAATCACTAATCTAACCCAAATTAACTTCCAACTAATGTTAGGACAAGTTTAGGGCTAAGTATGGGTGGTTAGAGAGGGTTTAGAGGGGGTTTGATGAGGGTAGGATAGGCTTTTCTCGTCAAAAATCGAAAGGGCAAGCAAGACAGGGGTCTGGCACCTTGCGGTCGCAAGGTCCCTATAGCTTGCGCATCGCAAGCCTCCAAAGACACTCCAAGGACAAACTCTAATGACCTTGGGGCAAGGTCCTTCCACCTTGCGACCGCAAGCCTCCCAGACCAAAAAGGGCTAGAATTCAACCCCGAACGACCTCAAACACATAACCAAACCTAACAAGGTTCAAACCTCATCCAAAGTAGGTCTAGAACTCCCTTAAAATACTCACAAATAACCCCTGAAACAACTCAGAGCGAAACCGGGAAGAGGTGCAACAACGTGCAACCGGAACGACGAATGAACTCGCAATTGAACGAGCAATGAAAGGAGACTTTTAAGACAAGTCTAAGGGCTAATGAAGAAGCTTAAATACTTCTAGGAAGTTGAACAATAACTAGGGAAATAAGAATTCCAAAGGAGAGACGATTACACGACTCAATCCCCGAACTATGCGATAGAGACGAACGCTATCTCCAAAGCTTCCAAATCATCGATAGACTTAAGGAACACCTCCAACTTGAAGTCTAATGCATCTAAACATGTTAATAAACAATCTTAAAGAGGTCTAGGACCCAAACCGAGGTCACAAACACAAAACGCAAGTAAACCCTCAATCGCTGCCGCATTCGACTATCGCCGAAGTCACGACTTGTGACTTTAGCAAGTCAACAACTATATGAAGTCTCTTAATAATGTTTTGGTCTTAATATGGTCTCTCAAACACATCTAGACCCTCTCGCAAACCAAGCATGCAATCAACAAAGGAAGAAGTGCAAGTATAGCACGTAAACCGAGATAACGAAGGAGCAGGGTGTTACACATAAGACTTAATATGGCTTAGATAAAGATTAAGAATTTTCGTATGGAGTCCATCTAGTCGTTAAAATTCACATTAGAATCTAAATTTTCGCATGTGACATCTCGCTATGCTTATGACAGTGATAGATGGCTAGAGGAGGACGAAGTGGAACACGTGGTGGTATGCGGGTCGGTCGTGGACGGACGAGGTGGCCGAGGTAGGGGAATCGCTGAAGACTCTGCCTCAGGAATCGCATAAAATCCCATTGGGCCACAACCAGGCGTAAACATGAATGGTCCTGCTCCTATAGACCCAACACTGGTGGCCCTTATCTAAGGCCTTACACAAGCTATTACGGCAAGCATTGGCCAAGCAAACGCTGCAGCCACAATTGCAGCTGCAGCTGCGGCTGCTGCTGCTGTTGCACCACCACCACCACAAGCTCAACCAACCACTAAGGAACTACGGAAGGTTTCCATAAGATGTAACCCAAAACTTTCTCGGGTAAACCAGGCACCGAGGACCCAGGAGAATGGCTAGAGAACATGGAGAAAATATTTGGAACTATGGTATGTACTGATGAACAAAGGGTGAATTTTGCTACATTTGTATTGGAAGGGGACGCTAATCATTGGTGGAAGTCTGAAAAGAGAACTGCTGAGGCAAATGGAGTAGAAGCTTATAGTTGGGAGATGTTCCGTGAAGCCTTCAACAAAAAGTACTTTCCCCCAAGTGTGAAAGAAAGGAAGATGGTTGAATTTCTTTACCTCGAACAGGGAAAAATGACCGTCGATGAGTATGATGCGAAGTTCACAGAGTTGTCAAAGTACGCCCCAGAACTCATTCGAAATGAAGGCCATAAAGCTAAAAAGTTTGAAAGGGCCTTAACGATCAGATTAGCTATAGATTATTGCCTTTGAAACTACCAACTTATACCGAAGTTTTAGACCGAGCCCGTATGATCGAACTAAATTCTCATTGAATACGAAGAAAGAGGGATGATAATAAGAGAGGAGTGTCAAGACAAAGCAATAGAACGATATAGGGGTCAATATAGTAGTCGCAATGAGACTTGAGATAGAAATAAGAGAAGGAGCATAGAAGACAATCACAACAAGAGTACAACTCAAGCCAAAAATGAAAGTTGGAATCAGAACGATAACCCCGTATGTAGTCGTTGTGAAATAAGCATGCAAAAAACTTGTTATCTGGATAATCCTGAGCTTGCTTTAATTGTGCAAGGTGGGACATAGAATTAGGGATTGTCCGTAACCACTAAAGAGAAATTACATGTCGTGTGCAGAAAATGGAAGAAAAGGCGAAATCTAAGAATCAGGAGAGTTTTCGCAATGACGGTTGAAGATGCGCTTAGCAACCAATGACATTATGTCCGGTAAGGTCAACTATAATTGCATTATGTGACGCTTTGGTTCTTAAGGTGACATGCATTTTATTATATTTTTCATATCTACCCGCTTTGAAATGGAAACCTCACAACTAAATTATCGATAGTATCTCGACCCCTTGCTAGTAGATGCATTAAGTTTAGGGGACTAAACTTATTTTAAGGGTGAGAGTGTAACATCCCAAAATTTGAATAATATTATTCTTTAAAAAAATAATAAATTAATTATTAGGGCCTAGTACACTTGAAATTGTGTGAGCTTGGTGTACATTATTAGTGGGCTTAGTATACCCTATTAATTTTTTAGAATGTTGGCCCAACCCATTAGAATTCTTAATATTAATAATTATAATAATAGTAAAAATAATAACAAAATAAAAAAAGGAAAAATAGAAGATTCAATGTATTCTCAAAGGAATGAAAGAGTTTCATGTAAACGAAGCTCTCAAATCGAACTCTGAGAGAAAGAGTGTAACCATTTTCAATGATTCAATGGAAGGAAGATCGATCGATTTTCTTGAAGGGCTATATAAAAGGGGGCGGACTTCAAGTGGAATCATATAGATAATAACGTAGAGAGTGAGAGAGAGAGAGAGAGAGCTTGAAAGGTAGAGGTCGATCGGAGGAGTCTTTAAGGCGAGTCACAATGGCGGAGAGAGAGACGCACCAAATCACCGAGCAGATCGAAGTCCTTGATTAAGGTGAGACGGGTTTCCTTCCTTTTGAAATTTCTGTAATTGTTTGGCTTGTTAAGTTTGTTGGCGAGTATGGCTTTTTGAGTTGGTGTATATATTAAAAAATATATATATGTATATATAGAAAATAACTGTAGGGAGACACCGATGAGAAAGAGAGAGATGGAGTCCATGAAGAGTTGAGGAGATGAGTGTTGTTACCTTGCCGTGAACCGAAAAAAAAAAGAAAGGGGGAAAAGAAATAGAGAGTGAAATGTTAGAAGAAGAAGAAGAAATAAAAGGAGAAGTGAATAGAGAGAGAGAGAATTGTATTGGGTGTGTTGAAAGTCAAAGAAGAAAAGAATGAATATAATATATGAGAAGAGGGATGGGAGTAAAAGGAAATTATGTAGGAAAGAAAGGGTTATTGTACAGGTTGAAGAAAGTAGAAAAGAAAAGAAAGATAAAAGAATAGTAGGTTATGATGGTGTCTTGAGAAGAGTAATAAAAAAAGAAAAGAAAAGAAATGTATTGATGACAAGAGACAAGATAGATTGATGAGACATGTTGGAGTGTAATTGATGTATATATATCATATTAAACTAAATAAGTAATTGTGTGTGTTAATATTAATCATAATATATGCAATCAATAATTTTAAGTTATACAATACACTACGAATACTAGTAACAAAACCGTGTGTGTTTCGTATGTCCGTAAGTATGTTTTATTTTGAAATGTTTAATGATTTATTTTGATAGGCTACTTAGTACAAAATGTTGGGCTTAGCAATTATTATTTATTTTGGATTTAGACTTCTGATAATAGAACTTAGAGTCATTGTACATGTGGTGCATAAATTTTGTTGAACATTGAGAAAAAGAGATTATACCTCTTTAGCTATTTGAATTTTTTTTTTTTGAATTGTTGGGCTTCCGCTAAATTCTTGATATTTACCGTTCTTTGAATTACGTACCAACCTTAAGTTGGAATTTGAATTTAAACACCGTCGTACCTGTTGTTTGTCATTGTAAATTGTGGATCTCATTACATATATCTCACTTATATTTAAATTTCTTTGAGATATTTTTTTGTGAAAACCA
>JABEVN020001705.1:0-23886 GCA_013146195.2 Codonopsis lanceolata | reverse complement strand
AGAATTTCGCGAGGACAGTAGAATCGTCTTCCAGTCCAAACATCTGTTGAGGAGTCACACGCGGATCGTTAACATTCTCTCCTCTCGTCGCCACGCAGGTTGTATAGAAGATTCTACTAGAACTAGCTCCACGCCAAGTTCACGACATATCATCGCCTACAAAGAACACTCAGCGTTAATAACTCAACAATAAACCCAACCCAAACTAGGCCAAGGAACCTATCACAGCGAAATAGCTAACTATAGCTCGATATTAATCAGCCAAATGACCCGACCCAGGACTCCGATGTGAAATCCCAAGGTCGTGCAGATCAAGACAAGCTAAAGACGGACAAGCACCCGCTAAGCGTAGTGGTGCGAGTCGAAGTTGAACCAACAAACTCTAAACATGAATGTAAAGCCATAACGGCAAAACCGAATAACTAAAAACTAAAATCGGAAGCAAATCATAAGTGGAACCCAAACTTATAATTATAAACTAAGGAATATATGGTAGAGAGCGACTATCTCTCGACAACTCTACGACTCGCGTGGCGCAACATTGCGCACGTACAACAAACCATCGGCAACTAAAGGCCGGCGAATCAACGTAATACCAGGCGATAACTGGCGATAAATAACCACTCAACGGCTACAACATGCGGGAGGAACAAATCAACTAAGCGAATAAGATATTAAATACTAACGACTAAACCAATGTCTCTCGACTAAAGTTGCTCGGAGGCGAAATAACAATAACATAATACTAGAACTTGCGAGCTAAAACCTTGCTCGGAAAGACAACAAAGAATAACCTCTAAATAAAAGACAATAGCTCAACCAAACAAGTCGGCTCCCAAGATAATCCAGATAATAAAATGCTAATATAACTACCCAAGTAAAGTTTACATAACTTTACATCCGTGTCTCGCAAGATCATAAATACAATAATAATAATAATAATAACTCCAAGCTATTGCAGGAAGAACACACCGCTAACCAACAAGCACCCGAAAATGCGGCAACATGCACTAGCGAGCTTCATGCAAAAACTAAAGGAAAACAAACACACGGAGTGAGTGTGGTCATAATGACCAGGAAGTTACTAAATGCAAATGTATGGCATAGCATGATGTGGCATGGCATAATGCACAAACGTATATAAAATCGTGGTATCTTAATAGCATACCAATAATAAACCACATAACGTTATCTTTCATATAAGTGCTTATACATAAGCACGTAAAACCAAGATCGGGCCTAGCCCTCAAATGATCATAAATTTGCACTTAGCACGTTATTCACGTAAGTGCGAGTATTAAACATCACAATAGGATATGTTATGGGCCCGGCCGCCACGTAGCTCTACAAGAAAAACATTGTTATACGGGTTTGGACTACGATGCTCGTGTCTTACATCGATATAGAACTCATAGGCATAGCGATAGGACTGTGTCGCACGTATTGTTACGGCTGGAAGGGCTACTTCCCCATTGCGACCTCAATGGAGGGGGTGTGTGAGGTCCAGTGCGGCGATCCATAAGGTGAATCACGAATCGGACGATTCGTATAGGCGATGTATCGTCCCACCCTACGACATAAAAATCAAACCAAATAGTGCCAGATGGACTTAATGCTGATGCACAAGTAGATGTTTACTCGTAAAGACCAAATAAGGATCAGATTCGACAAGAGCGAACCGTCCGACCAAATGCTCAAGTATGTATTTACTCAATATAAACAAATAAGGAATGAATTCGACAAGAGCGAACTCATCCGACCAAATAGGTTATTATTCTCTACCATAAATCAAGTCAAGGCAAATACATTGCTCACAACCAATTAATCTTAGAAGATCTCAAGTCACCAATTAAATCAAGAATAGTATAAACCCACAGAATCATATTATGAGGTCTATAATGGACCTCTACTTGAAATCAAACCAAAGACTACACCAGTAGTCACCAACCCTAAAATCGTTCATGCCTGACCGATCATTTCCCAAAAGTGAGAACTCACTCAATAATTATTTTCAACCATACTCGAGACCATAGGTTGGTCTTTAATGTACCGTGCTCTCCCGAGCACGCTTCCAAATAAATCCCCTAATAAATCTCTATAACGTAGGTGTCTCAATTGGACACAAATCGAGATGCTCGGATGCTCACCATCATAACCAACCAAAATCCGAACATCGTAGGAATTCATCCCAACGGTTATTAGTATGTTATTGAACTTGTAACGACTCCGTTGAGTCTTACTATTAAGTTTCATTATTTACACATTCCATAAATCCCAACATTATCATCCTCTTCAATTTATGACGAATTCCAAAATAATTCGGGCTTGATTCCCAAGCCCCAAAATTCATAAAATCCTTAACAAAGGGATAACCAATTTCTCCCAACACACAACATCATCCAAATCATCCTACACATTAATACCCACTTTAATTAACAACAATTACTCCAATAATTCGGGCTTGATTATCAAGCCCTAAAATTCATGAAACTCAACATAATCATATACCCATCTTATAATTCACGTAATCTCAATTAAATGGTCATACTCATATTACCTAGTGAGATCACACATCCAAATTCCCAAACTTATGTATACTTTCATAATAAACCCAAATGAGATGCAAACATGGTTTCTAGCATGCTCACAATCCTAGAAATACAAGATGAAGAGTAACAATACACTTCAACAATCATAGAATTCATCCTACATATGCTCTTAACAAGTTAACATGCTCAAATCACAAGTTAAAAATCACACAAAGCAAATATGTGTACTCATTGACCTCAAATAGCATAGAGTTTGTTTTCCTTAGGATCAATGAGTACAAAATCAAAAGAAGTAGAAGTAACTTACTTGTATTCTACACCAAAGAAAGCAAATGAGAAAACTGTTCGGAAGGAAATGATCTACTCTTCAAGTTCTACACTTCTTGTGAAGGTGGCTTGAGCAAATGAGGGAAGGATCATGGAGGACCAAGAGGTTAGCTTCAAGAAGCCATGGGAGAGCTTGAGAGAAGATGAATTTCGTTTTTAGAGAGTGAAGGTGAGAAATGAGAGTCAAAATCTGAAGATATGGCTTATATTGGTCTAGAAATTGAGTGGGACAAGTGTCATGATGTTGTGGTCTCTTTAAAAATCTGATTTTGTGGTTTAAATGATCAACAAAGCTCTCTTAATCCAACCTTAAAACTAGTTAGATATGTTAGGGTATAAGTAAGGAGGGTTAGGGAGGTTTAAGTGAGGTTTAGAAAAGGTTTGGATAGGGGTTTGGGTATAAAAATCGTTCAGCAGCAAAACAGGGGAAAAATCCCGTAGATGGTCTCTGATGTTGAGGCGGGCGCCTCACCAAAGCCCAGGCGGGCGCCTCAGATGCTGGGGCTTGGACTGATTTTGAATTGTTCTCAGCTTTTGAGGCGGGCTAGTGGTCAAAATTCGATGCGGCCGCCTCGTTTAACCCTTGAACTTGGTCTAAACATGTCCTAAATGGTCCCAAACTTATGGGCAACCATTCTAAGGTCTAACCCAACTCAAAACAAGTCGGAAACACACCCGAAGAACTCCCGAAACAACTCGGAGCGAAACCGGAAAGAGGTGCAACAATGTGCAACCGGAACGACGAATGAACTCGCAATCAAACGAGCAATGAAAGGAGACTTTTAAGGCAAGTGTAAGGGCTAATGAAGAAGCTTAAATACTTCTAGGAAGTGGAACAACAACTAGGGAAATAAGAATTCCAAAGGAGAGACGATTACGCGACTCGATTCCCGAACTACGCGATAGAGACGAGCACTATCTCCAAAGCTTCCAAATCATCGATAGACTTAAGGAACACCTCCAACTTGAAGTCTAATACATCTAAACACGTTAATCAATCATCATATAAAGGTCTAGGACCAAACCGAGGTCACGAACACAAAACGCAAGCAAACCCTCAATCGCGTCGCATTCCGACTATCGTCGAGTCACGACTTGTGACTTTAGCAAGTCAACAACTATATGGCATCTCTTAATAGTGTTTTGGTCTTAATGTGGTCTCTCATACATATCTAGACCTCTCGCAAACCAAACATACAATCAACAAAGGAAGAAGTGCAAGTATAGCACGTAAACCGAGCTAACGAAGGAGCGGGGTGTCACATAAATCCCCAATAAGCCTCTATATCATGGGCGTCACGAATGGGACACAATTCGAGATGCTCGGGTACTCACAATCAAAACCAACCAAACCCGAACATCGTAGGATTTCAACCTGAGGCTCACTAACATCTTATTGAACCTAAAATGACTCCATGAGTCTTAATATCGCATTTCATTAAATACACATTTCATAAATCTCAAAATTAACACATCATTCAAGTTTATAGAAATTCTCCCAAAATGATCCGGGCTTGTTTCCCAAGCCTAAAAATCCAAGAACTCAACATAATCATAGTCAAACGAAACCCTATTGTCGTAGGGCTTGAACCCAAGTTCATTAACACATTGTTGAACTTATTAAGACTCCGTTGAGTCTAAATACTAAGTTTCATCATTTACGCACTTTTTCAATTTCAACATTAATACCCACTTTATTTAACAACAATTTCCCCAATAATTCGGGCTTGGTTCTCAAGCCCTAAAATTCACAACAAACCCAACATAAATCATAACCCATTTCATAAATCACATAATTTCAATTAAGTGATCCTACTCATGTAATCTAGTGAGTTCACTCTTCTAAAGCCCCAATCATAGGCATACTTCCACAATAAATCCAAGTAACATATGGACATGATTTCTAGCATACTCATAATCCTAGAAACACAAGATGAAGAACAATCATATACTTCAACAATCATAGAAGTCATCTTACAAATGCTCCTAACAAGTTTATACTTCCAAAAATCCCCAAATTAACACATACAAAGCATATCAAGTGTTCATTGCCCACAAATAGCATATAGGTTGTTTTCCTTAGGGCCAATGAACCAAAATCAAAAGGAAGTAACTTACCTAGCTTGAGTGAAAACTCAAGAGAATCAAAATCTGAACGGTGAAGTTGTTCTACCCGTCGCATACGTCAAGAATCCGAAGTTTGGCGGCAATCGGGCGGTTGGATCTTCGTAGATCGGAGGAAGAAGAAGCTAGGGCTCAAAGCTTCAAGCCCCCAACTCTCACTCTCTCTAATACGTAAGAAGGAGGAGAAGAAATGAGAGGATTTTCTGAAGAATGCAAAGGGTTTGGGTATTTATACCCCCAAAATGAGGAGGGCACAATAGACATTTCCCAAGTACAATTAGTAGAGATTAGGGGTAATCAATCACTAATCTAACCTTAATTAACTTCCAACTAATGTTAGGACATGATTAGGGTTAAGTATGGGTGGTTAGGAAGGGTTTAGAGGGGGTTTAATAAGGGTAGGATAGGTATTACACGTCAAAACACAAAACAGGGGAAAAAATCCCGTAGGTGATACCTGATGTTGAGGCGGGCGCCTCACCAAAGCCCAGGCGGGCGCCTCAGATGCTGGGGCTGAATTCATTTTTGCAATGCTCTCAGCTCTTGAGGCGGGCTAGTGATCAAAATCCGATGCGGCCGCCTCGTTTAACCCTTGAACTTGGTCTAAACATGTCCTGAATGGTCCCAAACTTATGGGCAACCATTTTAAGGTCTAACCCAACTCAAAACAAGTCGGAAACACACCCGAACAACTCCCAAAACAACTCGGAGCGAAACCGGGAAGGGGTGCAACAACGTGCAACCGGAACGACGAACGAACTCGAAATCGAACGAGCAATGAAAGGAGACTTTTAAGGCAAGTCTAAGGGCTAATGAAGAAGCTTAAATACTTCTAGAAAGTTGAACAACAACTAGGGAAATAAGAGTCCCAAAGGAGAGACGATTACGCGACTCAATCCCCGAACTACGCGATAGAGACGAACGCTATCTCCAAAGCTTCCAAATCATCGATAGACTTAAGGAACACCTCCAACTTGAAGTCTAATGCATCTAAACATGTTAAAAACCATCATATAGAGGTCTAGGACCAAACCGAGGTCACGAACACAAAACGCAAGCAAACCCTCAATCGCGTCGCATTCCGACTATCGTCGAGTCACGACTTGTGACTTTAGCAAGTCAACAACTATATGGAGTCTCTTAATAGTATTTTGGTCTTAATGTGGTCTCTCAAACACATCTAGACCCTCTCGCAAACCAATCATACAGTCAACAAAGGAAGAAGTGCAAGTATAGCACGCAAACCGAGCTAACGAAGGAGCGGGGTGTTATAAGTCTGGTGCCAAGGTCTGCCTGATGCTGGTAGATATGCCTGTGATAGCAGCGAAATCACATGGAGTCATGGTGATTTCTCCCCAACTGAGATGGAAAGTGTGGGTGGTGTCCCACCAAAAATCTCGCAACACATCGAATATAGCTGTATAACTGCGGAAAGAACTAAACGCCCGCATGAACACTCCAACTAGACTGGCTCCATTGAGTGAATGTCGAATCCATATCGCGGGCTCAAAGTCTTACGCTCTCAAAAAAAAAAAAGGTAAGATTCTCACAAACCCTTTTTTCTTACATAATTAATACATTAAATTTTTTTTAAAAAAAAAAAAGAGAAAAGAAAAACAACAAAATAAATAAGACTTTTTTTTTACAAACAAAAAAAAAAGAGAAAATGCATTTGTACATTAAATTTTTTTTTTACACATAAATATACATGTTAGCATTTTAGGTGTCATAATATATATATACACTTTGCATTTAAATAGGTATGTCACATTTTTCATTTTCACATCCATGTTAAAAATAAATTGCCCATGCATTCACATTAAAAGGCATCCCATATATTTTTAGCATCACTTTCACATCAAATAAAGTAGTACATGCATCCATTATTTGCATTTATTATCCAATAAGATGTGTTAGGAGTGCGCTAAAAAGAAAATAAAAATGCCACCCATCATGAAAAAAGAATATCTCCTTGGCATTTCTTATATTCCTACAGCATTGGCATGCATAGAAAATAAGTTCTGGTGCATAAAAAATATCTGCTTTGTCTTGCATATATCCGAAAATATATCCGAAAATGCGCCCGGAAAAATTTGCATTTCATTCCAAAAAGTCCGTATTGTGAACATATAACATGAAAAAATATTTTTAGGTCTAAAACATGCATCATATAGCCTTATTTGCATTAACATTATAAATAAATTGCATCATGCATAGTAGGGTCAAATAGTGACTAATAGTTCAATTATGCATCACAAAAATAAATTGCCCAAATTTCATGCATCACCACCAAAATTGCATCATTTTAGCCCATAAATTGTATACATAAACATCATAGGCAGCATATATATACTCCAAAAGTCCAAAACAACACAGGAATTGAGCAGATCTGAAGAATTAACCAAATGAGTGGAAGAAAGAGTATACTTATAGCATGATCTGGAAGATTTGAGACATGCTTATACCAATCACGCACCAGGTTACCCCAATCACGCTTTGAATAATAATAATTGACATAATTCCGGACCAAAGGAGGAAGTTCTCTCCTATCTTCGCCTGATTCCGGGTTCATCGGTGCTTTCCCCTTCCGAGATCTTGAGAAAGAAGCCATCTGTGCAGAAAAACAAAATTTTTGGCAAAAGAAAATTGAGAAAATAAGAGAAAATGATAGGAAAAATTCTCCCGTCAACAATGGTGGAAGAAGAAAACAAAAGAGAGAAAGAATGAAGGCTTCTGCCTTCATCCCGTAAATGAAGAAGGGAGGAAAAGTGGAGTTTTCACTTTTCCCCCTCCAAGCAACTCAGAATCAGCACTTAAGTCCTCAAAATTTCAAAGTTGCAAAATGGCCCCTAAGACTTAACAGAAAGTTAACAAAAGTAATTTTGTTAACCAAATTTGACGGTCTTTCATCACGAGAGCAAGAAAAATTCATGTCTCCAGCAAGTCAGCCGCAAGACAAACAGAAAAGTCAGAAAATTCGGCGGTAAAGGTAAGCCCCTTTCCTTTTTTGTAAAAATAAAGTCAAAAAAAGAAAAGAAAAAGAAAAGAAAAAAAAGAGATCCCCAACATGGAAAAGTCAGAACTGCAGAAATAGCCAAATCCGCTGAACCAGCTGCAGCAGTCAAAAGCATGAAAAGGTGAGAAAGGTAAGAAAGGTAAGGTTTTCTTATTCTACTTTCAAAAATAAAAGAAAAATCTTTTTCAAAAGGTTTTGGTTTAAAAAAAAACAAAAAAAAAGAGATATAAAAAAAACAAAAACAAAAAAAAGAAGAAGGAAGAAGAAAATAAAAATCTTTATCGTGTCCAACGGATATCGATCAGTTGGGTACAGTTTTCGGAAAATTTGAAGAAAATTCCTTTTGTCGTATTCGACGACATATATTTATCGGTCGAGTACAATTTTCGAAAATATGAAAGTTTTCTTATTGTGTTTGGAAACAAGGTATTTGACCAGCCAGACATGATTTTGAAAATGCCTCTTAACGCATTTCAACGACAGGTATTGACCGGGTGAAATATGGTTTTCGAAATACACAAAAATCTTCATACCGTATTTGACAACGGTTTCGGACCGAAAGAATACGGCTTTTCGAAAAACATGAAAATCTTTTTTTCGTTTGTGCTCTCGGATGGGTTTTGACCCAAAGAGCACAACATCCTCGTTGGTTGTTCGTCTTGCTTGAGGCCGAACTACGTTTGGTCTGATTCCTTTTATTAAGGGATACGTAGGCAGCCTACATTAGTAGGTCCGACCATCAGAGCACTTAATTTGCATATCTGCTTAAAAACTGCGATAACCTGCTATAATTGACTAAAAAGTCTAGGATATGGAGGTTTGATTCTCATCATAAATTGCTGCATTATAACTGCTACCTGTTGCATCTTTCTCCCTCGTTTTATAACTGAACGAAATTGAAGAGTCTATTCTTATCAACGATGTTCGTCTACTCGAAGCTGCGGGTTACGTAGACTCCATCGTTGAGGGCTCTGTAGACACCCCAATTTCATACCCACGGTATGTGACATGACATAAAATATCAAGACTGTTAAAACATTAACAAATGTCAAGTTCTGAGGTCAAAGTGCAAAAGGACAAAGCGGGATGCAAAAGAGTGAAATCACGGGGTTCAAAGTGCAAAATTTGGAAACTATTGGAAAAGTTGGCGCCACCCACATGGAATCTTGGCATGGCGCCAAGATTCCCTTCCTAGCGCCCAAACCTTCCGGCTCGGCTTCTTCAACAAGGGGCAGTAATGTCCAAACTTGTGCGCGATTGATGCAAGAGTTAAATTAAATTTCTTGGTGTCCTCAATCCGACCTATAAATAGAGGCCTTGGGGTCCGCCTTGATAAAAATTCTCAGCGTTCTCACCGAAGTGAGATAAAGCGATCACCTCAAAAAGCCTCGATCGAAAGCCTTAAAGGTAGAAGTGAGCCTATTTCCCGGCTTCTCCCCGGTTAAAAAGGCGAATCGGTAGAAATAAGCCGATTATTCCGCCCGACCTACCTCAAGCAAACACAACAACCAAAATGAGCAGTTACTCGCCCAAATCCCAAGGCCAAAAGTAACTTTTCACTTCGCCCGAATCCACACAACACATAACAACAACAACAACAACAACAACAAAGACTCCCTCTCCGTGAAGGACAGAGCGAGCACACCCTAGGCCATCAGTAAGTTTTATTTTAAAGTTTTATTTGTAAAAGTGTTATTTTCAATCCGGCCCAATGTAGATATATAAGCGGTTGTGCTGCCCGGATTTAGTTAGAAAATAGCACTAAAAAGAGCTGTTATTATGACCAAATATTTTCAAGTATATCTATAATTATTTGTAAAGGGACAGTTGGAAGTTTGTAAATAATGTAGACACAATGGATGTATTTGTAGGCAGTTAATGCTTTATTTATCTGTTAAATAAATATAACAAAAAGCATACTTTAGCCAAAAACTATTTTGAGACCGAAAGGGCAAGTTGGGTGCCTAGCACCTTCCCAACTCGTAACTTAGCCTCCGGACCCGTTTTCTAACTCTGGTTTTGCTTTATTTTTGCCTTAGAATAAAGATGGCGACTCTAAAACATTTTGGATCCAGTGGGGCCTCGCAACATCTTTCCTTGCACTTTTCCGTTTTCCCCTAAAAAAGGGAAAATGAGAATGGAAAGGTGATGTATTCCTATGTCCTGGTATCCCCTAAACAAGGGATAACTTGACGTAGAAAACCCAAAGCACCCATAGTGATCCGAAATAGGCCATAAGGCTATTTTCATAAAATCCATAGTGGGGGCGCTGCAACATTCCTTTCTTGCACTTTCCGGCTTTCCCCTAAAAAAGGGAAAATGGGAATAGAAGGGTGATGCATTCCTATATCATGGTATCCCCTAAAAAAGGGATAACTTTACATAGAAAACCCAAAGCTCCCATATTGGATCAAAAATCCACTAAAGGCAACCGAGACGCATTCAAACGCGCTATTCTGACAGCACTCCTCTCGCACTTTTGATTTCGTCCTCCCTAAGAAAAAGGAGGGTGGAACGAGAGCATTGGATGTCACCGCATCCGCACGTACGCGCACCCCTATCCAAGGGCGCGTGGGGCGCAGGAGCAATTTCCCGGGAACCCACAGTTATCGATCCCACAGAGAATGTACGTAATTTTCACTCCGACTAAGCACAAAAATTAGGCTAACTAATTATATTTGAGCGAAAAGAAATTGAATTAAAATCTAAAAATAAAAAATATATATAAGAAAGTAATTAAATTTAATGTACTACGGAGGTAGTTTGGCAACAACAAATCAAGATAAAAAGATAGAAGTGCAATATTTCTAGTCTAGCCGGTATTTAAATTTTAATCTTCTTTCTGCTTTTCTTTAACTCAAGTCTCTAATTTTTTTTTTACAAATCATGTTCGTAGCCAAGAAAACAAATTGGTTAACTACGGGTTCTCACATCTTATAATCAACCCTAACCTCCCCGACCTCATGAATGGCTAATTAGGTGGTTCGATCGCGCGTCGAAACAAGTCTCACAATGGCTATCGGCGTGTGTCACAAAACAACAACTAATTAATTGATTGGTCAGAAATACAAAGGTACCTCTCGCGGATCCTAGACATTTCTAAAATTATTTAATTAATTGTCAATCAATTAAAAACATTAAGTCCACAAAATAATAACCTAACATAAATGTTTAGTAAATAAAGAGAGAGATTAAATTTAAATCACTACATTGGACATAGAAAAATAAATGCATTCCATGAATAGTTTAAGCAAAAACCAATTCAACATTCACAAAATTAATCAGCCCAAGAAAATACAATAATATCTCAAAATATAAGTTGAAAGAATTAAACCGAAAAATCCCGAATCCGGGGTTGAAATCTCTTGTAAATGCTTCGTTGGCTCTTGATTTGAAGTTCCAAACCTTCAAAGGTGATCAATCAATGGAGGAAAGGAAGAAATTTAGGTGAAAATGGGGCTGGTGCCTGATGTCTTATTGTTTTACCTCGCAAGTGTACGAATCAATAGCAAATATAGTGTACGAAAAGAAAGAGTTGAACCACAGAGATTTGAATTTTAATTAAAGTAAATTTAACTAATCTAAAAAGCAATTAATAGCTAAGGGGGTTTTTGGTTTTACTAAATTAAATTAACTACAAAGCAATAAAGTAATCTAATTAATAAAGCATGTAAATATGAGATAAATCATGTGACGCCCCGCTCCTTCGTTGTCTCGGTTTGCGTGCTATATTGCACTTCTTCCCTTGTCGACGGTATATTTGGGTTGCGAGAGGGTCTAGATATGTTTGAGAGACCATATTAAGACCAAAACATTATTTAGAGACTCCATATAGTTGTTGACTTGCTAAAGTCACAAGTCGTGACCCGACGCTAGTCGGAATGCGACGCGATTGAGGGTTTACTTCCGTTTTGTGTTCGTGACCTCGGTTTGGGTCTTAGACCTCTTTAAGATAGTTTATTAACATATTTAGATGCATTAGACTTCAAGTTGGAGGTGTTCCTTAAGTCTATCGATGATTTTGGGAGCTTTGGAGATAGCGTTCGTCTCTATCGCGTAGTTCGAGGATCGAGTCGCGTAATCGCCTCTCCTTTGGGATTCTTATTTCCCCTAGTTGTTATTCAACTTTCTAGAAGTATTTAAGCTTCTTCATTAGCCCTTAGACTTGCCTTAAAAGTCTCCTTTCATTGCTCGTTTGATTTCGAGTTCGTTCGTCGTCCCGGTTGCACGTTGTTGCACCCCTTCCCGGTTTCGCTCCGAGTTGTTTCGGGAGTTGTTCGGGTGTGTTTTAGACTTGTTTTGAGTTGGGTTAGACCTTAGGATGGTTGCCCATAAGTTTGGGATCATTTAGATCAAGTTTAGACCAAGTTTTGGAGGTTCAGGAGCCGAGGCGGCCGCATGGGATGGAGTGAGGCGCCCGCCTCAGATACTGAGAGCAACCTTGTGCAGGGAAGGAGTGAGGCGGCCGCATGGGATGGGTTGAGGCGCCCGCCTCAACCCCAGAAGTGCTGTTACGGGATTTTCTTCCCCTGTTTTGAGTTGTGACGTGTTTTACCTATTCTACCCTCCTTAAACCCCCTCTAAACCCTTCCTAACCTCTCATACTTAACCCTAAACATGTCCTAACATTATTTAGAAGTTAATTAAGGTTGGATTAGAGCTTGATTATCCCTAATCTCCACTAATTGCCCTTGAGAAATGCCTATTGTGCCCTTATTGTTGAGGAGGTATAAATAGCCTAACCTCTTCCCAAATCAGCCAAACCCTCTTCATTTCTTCCTCTCCACATACGTATTCTAGAGAGAGAGGCTCCATGGGAGACTCTTGAGCCCTAGCTCTTCCCTCTTCGATCCAAGACGATCCGACCACCCGATTTCCTTCAAACTTCGGATTCTTGAAGCCCTCGACGAGTAGAACGACTTCACCGATCGGATTTGTGTTCTCTTGAGTTTTCACTCAAGCTAGGTAAGTTACCTTCTTTTGATTTTGGTTCATTGGCCCTAAGGAAAACAACTTGTATGCTATTTGTGGGCAATGAACACTTGTATGCTATGTTTGCCCAATTTTTGGGGATTTTTGAAGTATGAACTTGTTAGGGGTATTTGTAGATGACTCCTATGATTATTGAAGTATATGATTACTCTTCATTTTGTGTTTCTAGGCTTGAGCATGCTAGAAATCATGCCTTTATGCTATTTGGGTTTATGGTGGAATTATGCCTATGAATTATTGGGGCTTTGGGTGTATGAACTCACATGATAATATGAGTAGAAACACTTAATTGAAATTGTATGACTTATGAAATGGGTTTTGATCTATGTTGGGATTACTTGTGAATTTTAGGCTTGGGAGTCAAACCCGAATTATTGGGGAAATTATGGTTAAGTTGAAGTGGGGTTAATGTTGAGATCGATGAGAGATGTAAATGATGAAACTTGGTGTTTAGACTCAACGGAGTCGAAATATGCTCAATAATGTGATTGTGAACTCGGGTTGGAATCCTACGATAATTGGATTTCGTTTGATTATGATTATGATGGATTCTTGGGTTTTAGGGCTCGGGAATCAAGCCCGAAGGAACTTTGGGAGTTTGTAGTTTATATGAATGAAATGTTTAATTGTGGGGCTATGAAACACATAAAGAATGGAATATAGAATTAAGACTCAACGGAGTCATTGTGAGGCCAATAATGAGATAACAAGCCTTTGATTGAGACCCTACGATGTTCGGATCTCGTTTGCTTATGTTGTGCGTATCCGAGTACCTTGTTGTGTCCTATGGAGACACTCATGTTATAGAGACCCATTGGGAACTTGTTTAGAGCGTGCTTGTAAAGCACGGAGTATTAGAGACCAACCCATGGTCTCGAGTACCATTTAGTAATGTTATTCGAATAATTCACTATAAGGAATTTAGTCGCGAGCATATGATAGTACTTGCGAATTTAGACTACAAGGTAGTCTTGTCATTCATGAGATGGGTTTTGATGATGTCGGCTATAAGGACTTTGGCTAAGTCCGGTGTGCCTTTAAGCGAAGCTAAATGCTAAGCCTTGAATTGTGGTGGTTCTTAGACTAAGTAGTAGTCTTTGATTTAATCTTGAGTCGAGGACTTTAGTAGACCTCATGTTGTGAATTGTTGAGCTTATATGCTATTCATGAATTGGTAATGACTTGAGGTTTATGAATACCTCAATACGTGGTTTTTGAACTGAACTTACAAGTTAGTTGAATATGTTAAGTGTGTACAAGTATGTGCATTGTTTATTGGGTTTTGTAGAGCATTATGACCTACTTGAATTAATAAGTTCTTTGTGATGAACTTGGTCCTTATCGGTTTATACAAGTAAATAATCTACTTGATCATCTTGATTTGAGTCCAGCTGGCGTCTTGGTCGTTTTGTCGGCAATGGGACGATTCATGGCCTTTGGAAACATTCGCTATGAATCGCCGCATTGGTACCCTTTCTCCTCACTATTTGGCCGATAGTGGGATGTGGTCTCGTATTAGCGGCTCCTAGCCTGATATCGAGCTCCCATTTCTCATCCCCGGAGTCGGATGAATGTAACGCAGAACTCATTAAAGAAAACTGGTGAGTTGTGATCATTTGAGGAATGAAACCCAGTTTATGATCATTGAAGGGCTAGGCCCAGGACATGATTTGAATACAGAAGGGCTAGGCCCAGATCTTGGTATTACGTGCTTATGTATAAGCATTTTATTGAAAGAAAACGTGCTATATGGTTTATGAAGTTTATGTTACATGATGACATGATACAAGTTTATTATTGGTGGACTATAAAGATACCATGATTTTATACATGTTTGTGCATTATGCCATGCCACGATATGCTATGCCATACATTTGCATTTAGTAACTTACTGGGTCATTATGACTCATTTCGTGTGTTTGTTTTCCTTAGTTTTTGCAGCGATCCCGTTAGTACGCTGCGTGGCGGCCGGATAGTGATTCCTAGAAGGTGGTCTTCCGGGCTCTAAGCTTGGAATTATTATTATTATTATGTTATTTTGTATTTGTGAGACACGGATGTAAAGTTATGTAGACTTTACTTGGGTAGACTATGTTAGTATTGTGTTATTGTATTATTTTGGTAGCCGACTCGTTAGTCGAGCTGTTGTATCTTTTAGAAGTTATTCCTTTGTTATTTCGAGCATGCTTTAGCTCACTCATCCCGTTATTGTTAGTATTGTCATCTCCGACGACGTTAGTCGTGAGACTTGGGTTTAGTTGTTAGAATTTGAATATCTTGATCTCTTAGTGAATTGTTCCTCCGGCATGCTTTAGCCGTTGAGTTGTTGTTTATCAGGTTGGTTCTTGTTGCTTCGCCGGCCTTAGGTTGCCGATGGTTTGTTGTACGTGCGCAATGTTGCGTCACGCGAGTAAATAGATTTGTCGAGAGATAGTCGTCTCTCGGCTTGGTATTCCTTAGTTTAAAACTATAGGTTTTGGTCCCATTTATGATTTGCTTCCATGATTTTAGTTTTTGGTTATTCGGTTTTGCCGTTATGGCCTTTCATTCTGTTTAGAGTTTGTTGGTTCAACTCGACTCGCACTACTACGCTTAGCGGTGCTTGTTAGATCTTTTAGCTTGTCTTGGCGGCACGACCTTGGGATTCCGCATTGGGATTCTTGTCACAAATCAAGATTTGTAAAACACTTAGTAATTAGGATTCACTTTGTATCTGCCATATTGCTCTTTTGTCTAATGTATCAACCAATTAATCTTGGGTTCGCTCACGAAAGATTGGTATAGGTCGTCAAATTATAATTCAGTCTCCATCCTAAATAATTCATCCGAATCTATACCCTGAGAACAAGAACATATCAATTTCCATCTGTCACTCAAAAACATATATTTGAACCAAACCATAACTTATCACTCTCGTGCATCGATATGTTTAATTTATCACAATGGTGAGCGATTAATGCGACATATGCATATGGCGTGCGAGTTATACGCACCTCTTGGTCTTTGAATCAGCGATACCATTCATTAGGAAAAAATCAAATAGCAAAGAGATTGATAAACACTGTGATCAACAAGATTTGATTGAATAATAAATTAATGTAGAACAAAAGATTCGATACAAGTTACCTCCAATTCCTAGATTATGGAGTTAGTTCCCCATAATTGAAAGTACAAATCATTGAACCATTCTTGAAGAATCTTTCTGCATAGACAAAGAAAAATAATACAAAACTTCTCTCTCCTTTTTTCCTAACCTAAAGGGATCTATTTATACCTAATAATTATACAAAAAGTAAGAAAAGAAGATACAGAATAATTATAACTCCAAAAGGAGTCCAAATAGATGACTTGCATGTTTCCCAAGGCAACCAAAAGACAAAAGTGGCGTTTGAATTGGCTTGGGAAAAGCTGATTTTCAGCTTTTCAACTTTCAAGTTTCCAGAAATTGCACTTTGATCCCTGAAGTCTTCAATTCAACATAAAGTGCCTATATTTTACACAATTGTTCCATAAGTCCCTGAAACTATAAAACAACACTAAAACATATATTAGACAACAAAAACCCCGAGAAATAGCATAATTGAAACCGAAATAATTCCCAATAAATACGTATAAAACACATTCATCAAATACCCCCAAAATTAGACTTTTGCTCGTCCTCGAGTAAAAGAAAACATATAAATACAGTAACAAAAATAAACTAAACTAAAGCAAATAATTTTTTTCCCAAGTCAAAGCATCGGCTTGGTTCCACATAATGCCTCAAGGAATGTTAACAACACATAGCCTAAAGTCTAGGCTTTCACTTAATCATCATCAATCTCACTTGTAAATCTCCGTGTGTGTGTGTAAACCATTAATCGATTATCTCCAAATGTAGAATGTTTTATCAAGCTAAACATAACATTCATTCCCAAAATATTTCAATTAAAAACGTGTACATCACAAAACATGTACATACCATCAATGCCCGGTTAACAACACGAAGAGAGATCGTGCTAGAATTCAAGTGTTATACATCCATCCTATGCACTAACTATGTATGAAATACAATGCTTTCAAGTCCCAATTACTTTTCTTTTTAAAGGAAATAGGGGCGGCACCCTGCTAGATTTTATAGATGAGAAAAAATAAAGAACAAACTTGAGGGGGACAACCAGCCTTGCCCTTATAAATGGGAGGACAGAGGAGCCTGACCTCGAAGAAGAAATACAACCAGCAAAGAAAACTAAGAAAATCTAACATAGGGAGTATCTCTACTGTCAAGATTAAGAAGACCTTTGATGCGGGGAGAGAGCGCAGCAAAAGATTCAAAGGTATGGTCAATGCCCTCATCACAACCGAGATTAGCAAGCGCATCAGCAACAAAATTGGCCTCACGATAAGTATGTCCCAATTACTTACAATAGCTGAGATTATGCAAATACGGTGAGCTATATCAAGATATGTATATCATTCAAAATACAGGTCAAATCAACTATGCCTCCAAAACATGTCAACAAACACAAACACATGTGGCAACTAGATCAATAGGACTTTATTTAGCTTGTAATGTAAGGCCAAGGTGAGAAGTATCAATAAAAGGGATAAGAAATTACAAAGTGAGAGAGTAAGAATATTTCCCTTTTCCCATACAAATCACTCACATTCCTTCAACAACCCCCAAACTTGGACTTTTGGGTTGAAGAAAGTATCAACATCATCATAAAGATTTTCTTCCCAATGATCCTTTTCTTTGCATTCTTTCTTTCATTTCTCTCTTTTTTTCTTTTGAAGGGCAAATGCACTTTTTGAATTTTCGAACTCTTTTCATTATTTTTTCTTGTTCTTTTCTTTCATATATATATATATATATATATATATATAATTTTATTTTTTTTCAATACAAGAAAACATTGGTGCTATTTTTGAACTGCATCAATCACCTTGTAGACAACATTCCCAATCCAATCCTACTATCGCAAAGGGTAGGCAAAAGTGTATAAGTTTAAAGGTTAAGTTAATGTGGGTAATAGAAACGAAGTCGAATGGGGGTCGATGTGTGCTTAACACACACCATTCTTTTTAATAAAGCTCAAATGGGACACTAAGTTTTAAAAACAAGTTCCACAAGTATTTAACATAAGCATTCGCTAGAAAAGTGGTAGGGAAAATCAAGACTTAAATGTACTCACGGTTCGAAAGTGTGCTTGAGATATATTAGCAAAAGAAGTCTAACAAATCTAACTTAGCATGCAATTAACCCTAAGTCGCAAATATAATGCAACAATCATGTAATGTTTGTTGTATTAAAATGTTCATGACCACAAAAATAGCAAGGTCTAAGGGAATGAAATGTGCACTATAAACTCAATAAAAATACTCAAATTCTTTAATAAATCAAGTCATGGTATTTTTGTTCTAAAAAATTGGAGATATAAAGTTTCATCAATTAGACCAAGCTAAGGCTCGTAGACATGTATACATGTATCGTATTAATAAACATGTTATCATTGGCGGAAGTAACCACGCCTATATAAAAGACTCGGCCATTTTTTGAAAATTTCTAATTTTTTTTAAAGCAAAAAACTAAAATAAACTAACTACTAAAACTAATAAATAAAACAAAAAGAAAAACTAAATTAACTAATACAGGTAACAAGGCTCTTACCCAAAAATATATCATTTAAGTGCAAGACAATTCCTACCCACAAACTTAAATTTCACATTGTCCTCAATGTAAGTGCACTATGAACAAGGGGTTAACGAATAAGTCATCTAACAGGGCAATTGATACAAGCATAAATCGATGTCTTATTTTACTTATTTTCCTTGCAAGTGGACAAGACTATTGGAGAATAGTTTTGGAAGCAAGGGTCGAACCCATAGAGACAAGAAGATCACAGATAGTACGATTTATTGATAGTAATTTATTAATCTAAGGGGTTTTTTTTTATTTATTCTATTCTAAACTAATTATTATTCAGGTGTTTAACTAATTAGCAGTAATTACAGGTTATGAAGATCTTATGGTGGATGACAATCTAGGATTAGGGTTTCACTTGTGTCTCCTCTATGCTTAATTTTAATAAAGTTTCATTCAATCTCGTGGGTTCGTTCACAAAATATAGATATAGCCTGTTGAATTACCGTTCAGTCTCCATCTCCAAATAATTCATCCATTCTATATCCTAAGCACAAGAACATATGATCTATCTGTCACCTAGGTCATATATGGAACTTGGCCCTAACTTATCACTCTCATGCATCGATAGGTCCAATTTATTGTGATGGTGAGCCAGTGTACGACATATGCACATTGATCATGCAGTTATCCACACCTCTAGGCCTTTATTATTCACGATTACATTCATTTGTTCAAAGTGAACTAATATAGGGATTGATAAACACCACAATCAACAAGAATTGAATGAACATAAATATAAATTAAAGCATAAATTCGATACAAGTTACCTCCCACCTCCTAGATTAATGAAGATTTAGTTCATCCTTGAAGATGAACAACACATGGAGATGAATGAGTTCATGAATCGATCTTCAATACTTGTAATTACAACAACTAGTTATGTTATACAACCTAAATCTATTCTAAAGCTATAGAAAACTACTCTAGCGCTCAGCCGCTTCTACTCATTGCTCGCTGGGCCACCGACTCTATTTATACCAGGGAGTTGTATTGCAATTATATCTCTTATGAAAACGCAAAATTTGGCATTTCGACTACCTTTGGCCGCAAGGTATAAGGCACCTTGCGACCGCAAGGTCGCCGAATTCTCCCACTTGATTTCCGACTTTCTCGCCTACCTTGTGGAGGCAAGGTTCATTGCACCTTGCGACCGCAAGGTGTCCAGCCAAATTTTGATCTTCGTTTTTTCTTCAATTTACACTTTGCCCCTTCTTGGAATTTTCACCAAAAATCCTTATAATTTGCATACTTTACCTAAAACCTGAAACTCACAAAATCACTAGAAAACACATATCAAGAGTTAAAAGCCTCGTGGAAATAGCCCAATTTAAGTCATAAAGCATAGTAAATCGACGTAAAAATACATCGATCAAATACCCCCAAACTTAAACTTTGCTCGTCCACGAGTAAACAATACTTATAAATACAAAAGCAATTAAATTAACAAAAAATAACAAAAATCTTTTGGAGGGTGACACTATTTACACTCCTCTAGAAACCCACAAACTCAAGGAGACTTTTCGAGTGACTCGACTATGCGATAAATACAAAAACTAATAAATACAAAGCGCATAAAAACTAAACTAACAATAAAACAAAAAATCTTTTTGGCTTCAACCTCAAGTTATAATAGCATGGCATAAAAGCGCCTCGCCTCGATGCTCACCACATATGTGCAGACTTAATCACATAAAACCAATTGACTTTACTTAAAGTCAAGCTATTACTCTTAATTTCTCTGTGTGATCACCAGCCTTAGAGAATATCTTAACTAAAACAGTTTTATTAAGCTAAGCACCACATTCATATGAAAATCAAAATTTATTTAAAACCAATGCATCATTAAGTATGAGATCTACCATCCAAACCCGGTTATTACAAGAAAGAGTCACCAAGGATTTCAAAACTTATACATACATCCATCCCATGCACTTCTATGTATGACATACAATGCTCTCCTATCCCAATTACTTGTAATAGCTAAGATTATGCTAACACAAAGGAGCTTTGGTGAATAACATGAACATGAAGTGTTTGATCAATTCTATATGACTCACTTAGCGTAGAAAACACGCAAGCATTGGCAAGAAGATCATTAGGTCTTTATTAGCTTGTAATGTAAGGCCAAGGTGATGGGGGATTTGATGGAAAGGGATTGGAATTCAAAGTGAGAGAGTAAGACTACCCTTTATCCCTCATACCAAGCAAAAGGAAGTTTTCCCTATTTAGGCTAGGACCTCGAAAGACTACAAGTGGGAGTATTTTCTTACTTTTCAGCTTTTCTTCTTCCCCCAAACTTGTTTTGGGCAATATATAATCTAAAAATATCTCATCATTTTCTCAAGAATATTTTTTTCAAATATATTTTCTGAAAGCTATTTGAATTTATTTACACTCTTCTTCTTCCTTTTCATTTTCGTCGATCTATTTTATTTATTTATTTTTTCGACAACGGAAAGAAGAAGTCTTAGAAAAAATTGCCTCGACCAAAAATGGTCCCATAAACTTGATTTCCCCACCCACATCCTACTCTCAGAGGGTAGCCTAAAAGTGTATAGGCTTTAGGGTTAAGTTAATGGGTAATAGAAACGATGTCGAATGGGGTTTTAGGTGTGCTTAGCACACTCCATTATTTTTAATTAGGCTCAAAGGGGACACTAGTGATATTTTTAGTAAAGGTCAGAATATTTAGGCTCTAACGATCCAAAGATGGCCTAAGTCATTTTTATGCCAAATGCTCATGTAGTTTTTAAAGCAAGTAAGACACACAAAATATCATATCAACTATGGGAATTGTGTATGTTACATCACTGATTTCACATAAGCATTCGCTAAGAGATGGTAGGACAATTGAGACTAACATGCACATCGGTTCAAAGTGTGTTTGAGATATATAAATGTGAAAAATGCAAGGAATCTAACTAATCTCCTAATTTAATTTAATAAATATGTTCGAATGGCTATGCATCATATTCTTGTGCATATCTTGTTGAAATGAAGTAGGTGCTATAAACTTTATAAAACTATTCTAATAATCCATAATTATGATCGGTGTGAGTGCATGAAGAATTTGGAGAAATGTAAAAGTTTCAAGAAAATCAAGTAAATTCTAGAGGGATCACTGACTAGCTATGCGGTTCATTGCATTAACTCCTCATCGACTATTACTACCACACCAAAACCTCGAGGAATGAAAATATTTTGATTAAAATATATATTATTATTATTATTTTAATTTTTACTTATAAAGAAAATCGAGATGATGATGACACAATTGATGATGGGTCCCTATGAGAGAATCCACGAGCATCCAAAATTATAGTATTGTGGTCAAGGCAACACCTTCAAAAAACAAAAAAATTCAGCAAGAAAGGCGGGTGAGGAGGAGACACGATAGAGGGAAAAGAAAATTTTCCCCACCCTAAAAACGAGCCCAACCCATTCCTCCTTAGCTGTGACTCGCTAAGACTCGCTTAGAACCCCAAACTTAATTTCTATTTTGTCCCCAAAATTGAGGAACATATGAGAGGCTTGATGGGAAGGAAAATATCAAAAGGACATAGCAGCCCACCTAACGAAAAGAGGGTGAAACTGGGCCTCGACTCATGGTGAGTCGAGGAAATAACGAATGAGGACGAAACTCGATCGTGCCAAGGCTCCATAATATTGGAGACATTTTCCACAGTGTTAAACCAACCGAATAATTGAGTTTCTTTCAAGACGCATTTGTGCAATCGGCCGACTCACCATATCGGCTTGAGGAACTTCCTCCAAACTCGTTGGAGATTTCCACAAGCGGTCCATCTCTTCCTCTTCGGGTTCCTCCACGTGAGGAACCCTCTCTCTCGCGGCTGTGCCGGTGCTCAAACAAAATTGCCCTAGTAATGGCGGCACATCTCTTAGCCTCCGCGTGTCGAGGCCATCTCACCTCGTGATCCTTACACAGCCGGAATCAAATGCGGAACGCGAACCCCGCATTTGTGGTACCTCTAATAAGGGTAATTTGGCCGTTGATCGACGGCCGACATCAACACCCACCGGTCATGATGGTGTAGATCAGACACCCTTAGCCCAAGTCACCTGTGTTGGTGACCGTAGGCATAAGGCGGGAGCAAATAAATTTGAACACGGGCTTGGTCGTGTTCAAGAGAAGGACTCCTCCATGGTGCGTGGACCGAATGGTGGGTTACGGTTTTGGGTCCACACCACACCAGATGGGAGATGGTCCATTGACCACCTCGACAGGGATGGGGGTGAAGGTGTTGGGTCAGGCACCCTCCGCAGTTGGAGGTGTCCGTAATACATGTTAATGTTTTGGGACTAAAAGTTAACACTAATGCCCCTAAAATTAACGGCCTCTAAATCCCCCATCTATGCCAATGCGGCCATTGGCATAGAACTCACGGACAATAGGCACGATTGCCTTGTCCGGAGACTCAATCAAGACCCCACCTACATGCAAAATGCATTGTGGAGGCCAAATTTCAGCCTTGAATCCTCTCTGAATCAAGGACTTGAGAGCTTTGCAAAGATTCTCCCGAGGCCTCAAAAGAAATAAAGCGGCGGTGGTCAAAATTTTGCTCTTCCTCCTCAACAGGCGAGAAGTAGAGGGGCCAAGATTTCTAAGTTTAGGGGCCATTGTTTGAGCACAAATTAAAAATATATAACAATTAAAAAAATATATTTTTTAAAATTTAAAATTAAACTACACCTAAAGCATGCAAAATTATATTTCTACGAAATTTTCTAACACCCTAACATGCAATTATTATAGTACGTAAGAAAAATGGAAGAGGGGTTAGAGTTACTTGAGATTGCAGCTTTAAGGTGGAGAGTCACCCGGAGTTCGAGCTCTTCGTCAAGAAAATGGAGTCTCCTTGCTTCAAACTTCAAGCTTTAATGGGGTGTAATGGTGGATGAATGGAGGTGGAAGTTGAAGTGGTTGAAGGAGAGATTATCTTTGAAGATTGAGTTGGAATTTGGAAGAATTTCATCCGGATGGAGAGGAAGAAGGAGGCTTCGCCGCTTTGAAGAGAAGATGAAGATTTTATGATTTTGTCAAGAAGCACGGCCTGCCCTTTTATAAAGATACCTTGCGGTCGCAAGGTGTCTTTTACCTTGCGCCCGCAAGGTCGGCAAAGTGATGACGGCTCCGATTTCCCACGCATCGTATGATGCCGCTCATGATAGCC
>JABEVN020001704.1:0-23910 GCA_013146195.2 Codonopsis lanceolata | reverse complement strand
TAACCCACTTCTCTTGAAAACTTATTAATGGTTATAGCTAAAAGAGCTAGCTATATTACAACTTAATATCTTGATACTCACTAACAAATGTATTATTATATAATATTTTCATTTATTTCTATAATGTTTTTAATTGAGTAAAACCATATTTAAGAATGTAATATCATATTATTTTTAGTTTCAACTTTTAGTCTCTCGATCTAAGTGGGGTATTTTTGTTATTTTGAAAATATTAACTGACATTTGTAACCGATGTATTTATAGAGGAAACTATAAGAAAAGTGAAGATCGAAATAAATGAATTCAAACTAGAATAATTTTAAAGTCATGGATGGAATTATTATTTGATTATTAATAGAATTAATTAGTCCCCGATAAATTTTACTTGTTTGACCTTAATTAATGGTAGATGATTTATTATATTTGAGCTATTTTTGTCCAAACATTATTTGTTGTCATGGTAAATTTATTTGCTTTGTCCCATTAAATGGTGGGTGGTTTGGTTCCGAAGGGTTATTTTGTCCATCTATTTGTAAGAAACAAGCTTGACTTTTATAGTAAGAGATAAGAGAGATTTACTCAAATAACACTATTAGCCTAGAAATCTAAATTTTTTCATCTTATTTCTTTGTTTAATTTCTCTTACTCATTTATTTAATGTCGTATTCCCATAAATCACCACTTTCATGCCACACTACCACACGGATCCCAAATGCCACAACTATCACCACCACCAAGAACGTGTCCACTTGCCTTGTCAAAATGGAAATATAACATATCTTTAGCTTCCTCAAGTAGAACTACTTTCTTCAAACGATTTCCTACCGATCTCTAACCTCTCTTCTCTAACAAACATATAGATTTGCTTCAACTAAGTTCTATTTTTTCTTTATCTTCTTGACATTATATCACCTTTCTTAACACGCTTATTATTCATGTTAACGCTATAGATTTAATATCTCTAATATTCTCTCACCAACTAATATTATAGTTACAATTTTTCATATACCTCTAATAATGTCATTCCCAACATATGATGTCTCACTTCCTCGACATGTTTTGTCCTTTCCTTCTATGGGCATTAAAAAATAGTGATGGAAAATCGTGTACCACAGATTATTTTGGTCATTTTGTTTAGGCTCAAAGTGGGATTTGTTATAATTTCATCATTAGTTTGCCATTTTTAATAGTTATTTTTAATTTAAAAATAATTATTTAAATAATCTAAAATTAGTTATATTTTGTCCGAGTTAAATCCAACGTTAAAATGCATTACTCAAAAAAATGAAATTAAAATTTATTTTTGAGCCCCACTTTCTTTCGTCAACCCCATCATTTATAGACTCACCACCACCACCACTAACAAAACCTCAAACTTACCATTAGTCCAAAATTTAATTTTTTGATTTGATTTTATTTCCTTTTCTAATTTCTTACTCTTTCCTCAAGTAACCATTAATGGAAAACCCATCAATGATAGACACGCCACCACCACACCTTAAATTTCACTTTTACAAACTCAAATTCAATTTTTTTGAATTTTCAACCAAATTGAATCAAACCCATATGGTTATTTGAAAATTTGATGATTAGAAATCAACGATGTATTTCATCTAATCCACTTCATCGTCATCCCTAAAATTAATACCACAACCTCTAACACCATCATCCATGCGATTAGTAAGCATCGCCATCACCATCACCAAGAAACGATTCACCTCTCTTATAGAAACATAGAATCTCTTTGAACTGACAGTCGGACTTCTTTCTCGAACGCTCATTTCTTACTTCCTATACACTTTGGTGTCAAATTACTAAGTAAGGAGAGAATCTAATTTAGATGGAGCTACTTGAAAGGATATTGATTGACAATTTCAATTAAAGGAGAGTTGTGGTAGAAGAAAAGGAAGTTGATAGCCGTGGAGGGGAATAGAGAGACACACACTCCAAGTTCTATGAAGAGGAGCAAGCAAGTTAAGACCAAAAAAGAAAGTTTGGAACCCCTGTTATGGAAGGAGTAAAAATATTTTAAACCTAGTTATTTGTGGTTACTAACATGGTTTGTTTGTAATATTTATATAAAGATGATAGTTTTTAAGGTTGCCAGTAGTCCTAAAATTCAAACAGTACCGAGTAAATCTTTATTATTTAAGAATGTAATATCATCAATTGGTTCTTCATTTTCTTCATCTTATTGACATTATGACACATTTTCTTAACCCACTTCTCTTAGCTTAAGGGCATTCATGGATAATAGCTAAACCACGCTACATATTTTTGTTTAATATCTTGATACTCACTAACAAATATATTATTATAGTAGAGGGAAACATTTTTCATTTACTTCCTATAATGGTTTCTTGAGTAAAGTAAAACCATATTATTTAAAAATGTAATATCATATTATTTTTAGTTTCAAATAAATTTTTAGTCTCGGTGAGTAAAGGGTATTTTACATTATTTTAGAAAATATTGGCGACATTTGTAACGATAATGGTATTATTTGAAGCGATAAGAAAGTAAAAACCCCTTACAAACAAAATAAATAGAATTAAAATTGTAGAACCTAACTTTAAAAACATGTACAAGTCAAGGGATGAAATTATTATTTGATTCCAAATTAATAGAATTAATTAGTCCCTTATAAATTTACTTGTTTGACCTTAATTAATGGTAGATGATTTATTATATTTGAAGGCTATTTTTGTCCCATTATTTGTTGTCATGGTAAATTTATGTTTTGTCCTTAATTAAATGGTGGGTGGTTTATTTGGTGAATGGCTATTTTTGTCCATCTATTAAATTTCAGAAAAATTTGACTTTTTAAGAGATAAGAGAATAAATGGTGGGTGGTTTATTTGGTGAAGGGTTATTTTTGTCCATCTATTAAATTGTAAGAAACAAGCTTGACTTTTATAGTAAGAGAGATAAGAGATTTACTCAAATAACACTATTAGCCTAGAAATCAATTTTTTTTTTCATCTTATTTCTTTGTTTAATTTCTTACTCATTTATTTAATGTCGTATTCCACATAAATCACCCACTTTCATGCTTAAAATCGCCCCCACCACTACCACGGCATCCACGAAATGCCACCACAACTATCACCACCACCAAGAAACGTGTCCACCTTGCCTTGCTGAAATGGAATTATAACATATCTTTAGCTTCCGTTAAGTAGAACTACTTTCTTCAAACGAATTTCCTATCGATTCTAACTTAATCTCTTCTCTAACAAAACATATAGATTTGTCAACTAAGTTCTCTATTTTTCTTTATCTTCTTGACATTATATCACCTTTCTTAACACGTTTCTCTTAGCTTATTCATACGCAATTACTAAGCACGCTATAGATTTGCTTAATATCTCGATTCTCACCAACCAATGTATTATTATAGTTACAATTTTTCATATACCTCTAATAATGTCATTCCCAACATATGATGTCTCACTTTCCGACATGTTTTGTCCTCTCCCGTCTATGGGCATTAAAAATAGTGATGGAAAATCGTGTACCTGAGGATTATTTTGGTCATTTTGCTTGTGACTCAAAGTGGGATTTGTTATAATTTCATCATTTAGTTTGCCATTTAATATTTAAAGTATTTTTTTAATTAAAAAATAATTATTTAAATAATCTAAAATTAGTTATACTTTGTCTGATATTTAAATCAAACATTAAAAAATGCATTACTCCAAAAAATAAAAAATAAAATTTATTTTTTAAACCTCACTTTCTTTCGTCAACCCCATCATTTATAAATTCACCACCACCACCACTAACACCTCAAATTTTACCATTAGTCCAAAATTTAATTTTTTGATTTGATTTTATTTCCTTTTCTAATTTCTTACTCTTTCCTTCGAAGTAACCAATTTGGAAAACCCATCAATGATAGACACGCCACCACCACACCTTAAATTTCACTTTTTACAAACTCAAATTCAATTTTTTTTGAATTTTCAAACTTTCAAATTGAATCTGAAACCCATATGGTTATTTGAAAATTTGATGATTAGGAAATCTCACAACGATGTATTTCATCTAATCCACTACTGTCATCCCTAAAATTACTATCACCACAACCTCTAACACCATCATCCATGCGGTCGTAAGAACCGCCATCACCATCACCAAGAAACGCATTCACCTCGCCTTATTAAAATATAAACATAGAATCTCTTTAGAATCTGATTAGTCGGACTTCTTTCTCGAACGTCTCTCATTTCTTACCTCCTATACACTTTCGGTGTCAAATTACTAAGTAAGGAGAGAATCTAATTTAGGATGGAGCTACTTGAAAGGATATTGATTGGTGACAATTTCTTTCAATTAAAGGAGACTTGTGGTAGAAGAAAAGGAAGTTGATAGCCAGGGGAGGGGAATAGAGAGATTCTCACACGTAACTACTCCGGGTTCTATGAAGAGGAGCAAGCAAGTTAAGACCAAAAGAGGTTAGAAGTTTGGAACCCTGTTATGGGAAGGAGTAAAATATTTTAAACCTAGTTATTTGTGGTTACTAACGGTGGTTTGTTTGTAATATTTATAAGTTAGAAGCAGATATGATAGTTTTTAAGGTTGCTTGTAGTAGTCGAAAATTCAAAAAGTAAGCGTAGATTTTGGCTTTCTTTTGTAACAAAACGCACAAATTCATCAATTGGTTCTTCATCTTCTTCATCTTATTGACATTATGACACATTTTCTTAACCAACTTCTCTTAGCTTATTCATGGATAATAGCTAAACACGCTACATATTTTTGTTTAATATCTTGATACTCACTAACAAATGTATTATTATAGTAACATTTTTTCATTTACTTCTATAATGGTTTTACTGAGTAAAACCATATTATTTAAGAATGTAATATCATATTATTTTTTAGTTTCAATTAAATTTTTAGTCTCTCGACTGAGTAAGGGTATTTTTGTTATTTTAGAAAATATTGGACGGCATTTGTAACGATAATGGTAGGAGGCGATAAGAAAGTAAAAATACAAGACGAAATAAATAGAATTCAAAATTGTAGAACCTAACTTTAAAACATGTACAAGTCAAGGGATGAAATTATTATTTGATTATTAATGGAATTAATTAGTCCCTTATAAATTTACTTGTTTGACCTTAATTAATGGTAGATGATTTATTATATTTGAGGCTATTTTTGTCCAAACATTATTTGTTGTCATGGTAAATTTACTTGTTTTGTCCTTAATTAAATGATGGGTGGTTTATTTGGTGAATGGTTATTTTTGTCCATCTATTAAATTGTAAGAAACAAGCTTGACTTTTATAGTAAGAGAGATAAATGGTGGGTGGTTTATTTGGTGAATGATTATTTTTTCCATTATTATTTTTGTAAATTGAGAAACAAGCTTGAGAGAGAGAGATTTACTCAAATAACACTATTAGCTTAGAAAATCAATTTTTTTCTTCATCTTATTTCTTTGTTTAATTTCTTACTCATTTATTTAATGTCGTATTCCACATAAATCACCACTTTCATGCTTAAAATCGCCCCCACCACTACCAGCATCCCTGCAAATGCCACCACAACTATCACCACCACCAAGAAACGTGTCCACCTTGCCTTGCTGAAATGGAAATATAACATATCTTTAGCTTCCGTTAAGTGGAACTACTTTCTTCAAACGACTTTCCTATCGATTCTAACTTAATCTCTTCTCTAACAAACCACACAGATTTGTTAACTAAGTTCTATATTTTTCTTTATCTTCTTGACATTATATTACCTTTCTTAACACGTTTCTCTTAGCTTATTCATACGCAATTACTAAGCACGATATAGATTTGCTTAATATCTCAATTCTCACCAACCAATGTATTATTATAGCTACAATTTTTCATATACCTCTAATAATGTCATTCCCAACATATGATGTTTCACTTTCAGACATGTTTTGTCCTCTCCCGTCTACGGGTATTAAAAATAGTGATGGAAAATCGTGTACCTGAGGATTATTTTGGTCATTTTGCTTGTGACTCATAGTGGGATTTGTTATAATTTCATCATTTAGTTTGCCATTTAATATTTAAAGTATTTTTTTAATTAAAAAATAATTATTTTAATAATCTAAAATTAGTTATACTTTGTCTGATATTTAAATCAAACATTAAAAAATGCATTACTCCAAAAAATAAAAAATAAAAAATATTTTTAGCCCTCACTTTCTTTCGTCAACCCCATCATTTATAAATTCACCACCACCACCACTAACACCTCAAATTTTACCATTAGTCCAAAATTTAATTTTTTGATTTGATTTTATTTCCTTTTCTAATTTCTTACTCTTTCCTTCGAAGTTACCAATTTGGAAAACCCATCATTGATAGACACGCCACCACCACACCTTAAATTTCACTTTTTACAAACTCAAATTCAATTTTTTTGAATTTCCAAACTTTCAAATTGAATCTGAAACCCATATGGTTATTTGAAAATTTGATGATTAGGAAATCTCACAACGACGTATTTCATCTAATCCACTAATGTCATCACTAAAATTACTATCACCACAACCTCTAACACTATCATCCATGCGGTCGTAAGAACCGCCATCACCATCACCAAGAAACGCATTCACCTCGCCTTATTAAAATAGAAACATAGAATTTCTTTAGCTTCTGATTAGACGGACTTCTTTCTCGAACGTCTCTCATTTCTTACCTCCTATACACTTTCGGTGTCAAATTACTAAGTAAGGAGAGAATCTAATTTAGGATGGAGCTACTTGAAAGGATGTTGATTGGTGACAATTTCTTTCAATTAAAGGAGAGTTGTGGTAGAAGAAAAGGAAGTTGATAGCCAGGGGAGCGGAATAGAGAGATTCTTACACGTAACTACTCCGGGTTCTATGAAGAGGAGCATGCAAGTTAAGACCAAAAGAGGTTAGAAGTTTGGAACCCTGTTATGGGAAGGAGTAAAAAATATTTTAAACCTAGTTATTTGTGGTTACTAACAGTGGTTTGTTTGTAATATTTATAAGTTAGAAGCAGTATGATAGTTTTTAAGGTTGCTTATAGTAGTCTGAAAATTCAAAGAAGTAAACTGTAGATTTTGGTTTTCTTTTGTAACAAAAGCACAAATTCATCAATTGGTTATTCATTTTCTTCATCTTATTGACATTATGACACATTTTCTTAACCCACTTCTCTTAGCTTATTCATGGATTATAGCTAAAGACGCTACATATTTTTGCTTAATATCTTGATACTCACTAACAAATGTATTGTTATAGTAACATTTTTTCATTTACTTCTATAATGTCTTTACTGAGTAAAACCATATTATTTAAGAATGTAATATCATATTATTTTTTAGTTTCAAATAAATTTTTTGTCTCTCGACTGAGTAAGGGTATTTTTGTTATTTTAGAAAATATTGGACGGCATTTGTAACGATAATGGTAGGAGGGGGAAACTGATAAGAAAGTAAAAATACAAGACGAAATAAATAGAATTCAAAACTGTAGAACCTAACTTTAAAACATGTACAAGTCAAGGGATGAAATTATTATTTGATTATTAATAGAATTAATTAGTCCCTGATAAATTTACTTGTTTGACCTTAATTAATGGTAGATGATTTATTATATTTGAGGCTATTTTTGTCCAAACATTATTTGTTCTCATGGTAAATTTACTTGTTTTGTCCTTAATTAAATGGTGGGTGGTTTATTTGGTGAATGGTTATTTTTGTCCATCTATTAAATTGTAAGAAACAAGCTTGACTTTTATAGTAAGAGAGATAACGTCCCATTGGCTGATGACCTTTGTTATTTTGTTTTTGTTATGCCCTAGACACTAGCTAACGACCCTTGTTATTTTGTTGATGTAATTCCCTGGTGTTGGCAACCCTTGTCATTTTGTTTATGCAATGCACCAGGGGTCACCCTGGTCATTTTATTAATGTATTTCCCTAGGTCCTTCTCAACTTGTTTTAGTCATTTTCGATATGTAGTTCCTTAGGCCTTGAGGCACTCTAAGGCCATGAGATTGAGGTGCACCAAATCCTTGTTATTTTATTTATGTAACGCCCTAGACACTCATTGGTAACACTTGTAGTTTTGTTTATGCAACACTCGGGTCACCCTTGTCATTTTATACATGTATCGCCAAATGCCCTTGTTATTTTATTTATGTAAGTCCTTTGAGTTATGTAATTACTTAGGCACTGAAATCCAGTTAATTATGCCCTTAATTACACTAGCCCACTAAATATGTTGGTCCCAACATAGATCACCAAGAAATCCATAAATTATATTAAGAACATTTCATGTTTATTTCATTTATCCACTAAACATATTCTTCTTTATTTTACAAACTACTAGATCTTCATTGGATAGATTGCTTTTCTTAAAGAGATTCCTTCTAAGATGGGTTCAGCGACACCAGTAAATAGGCTAAATGATCCAGAGGTATGGTTTTCTCTATATTTAGTTTTTTCCTCTTTGTTCTTTTGTTCATAAAAAAATTGTTTTTTTCTTCTCTCTTAGTCCTAGGAACCAATCCTTGTCAGTTTATTTATGTAACACCCTTTAACACTAAGCACCTTGGTGAATTAGACCTTTGTCATTTTGTTATGCAGTGCGCAACAATTTTGATTGTGTTTATGTAACGCCTCAAACACTGGCCCACTAAGCACTAAAGAAGACCACCCTAGTCAATACTTCATGCAATGTCAAACGCCCTAGGTGGTGAACCTAATACTTCACCTAACTTTTTCAACGACTAACTTGAAAAATGCAACTAACTAGGCATGTTCCAGGCTTGTAATCCTTGTCATTTTGTTTATATAACATCCCATTGGATGACAACCCTTGTTATTTAGTTTTTGTAACGCCCTAGACACTAGTTAACGACCCTTGTCATTTTGTTGAAGTAATGCTCTGGTGTTGGTAACCCTTGTCTTTTTGGTTACGTAACGCCCTAGACACTAGGTTGTAACACTTGTCAATTTGTTTATGCAATGCACCAGGTGTCACCTTTGTCATTTTATTAATGTATTACCTTAGGTCCTTGTCAACTTGTTTTAGTCATTTACGATATATAGTTTCTTTGGCCTTGAGGCCCTCTAAGGCCATGAGATTGAGGTCCACCAAATCCTTGTTATTTTATTTATGTAACGCCCTAGACACCCATTGGTAACACTTGTAGTTTTGTTAATGCAACACTCGGGTCACCCTTGTCATTTTCTACATGTATCGCCACATGCCCTTGTTATTTTATCTATGTAAGTCCTTTCATTTATGTTATTCCTTAACCTTGAAATCCGATCAATTATGCCCTTAATTACACCAGCCCACTACATATATTGGTCCCAACATAGATCACCAAGAAATCCATAAATTATATTAAGAACATTTCATGTTTATTTCATTTATCCATTCTACATATTCATCTTTATTTTACAAACTACAAGATCTTCATTGGATTGATGCCTTTCCTTAAAGAGATTCCTTCTAAGATGGGTTTATCGCAACCAGTAAATGGGCTAAATGATCCAAAGGTATGGTTTTCTCTATATTTATTTTTTTCCTCTTTGTTCTTTTGCTCATAAAAAAATTACTTTTTTCTTCTCTCTTAGTCCTAGGAACCAATCCTTGTCAGTTTATTTATGTAACACCCTTTAACACTAAGCACCTCGGTGAATTAGACCTTTGTCATTTTGTTATGCAGTGCGCAACCATTTTGATTGTGTTTATGTAACGCCTCAAACACTGGCCCACTAAGCACTAAAGAAGACCACCCTAGTCAATACGTCATGCAATGTCAAGCGTCCTAGGTGGTGAACCTAATTAATTAACTTAACTTTTCCAATGACTAACTTGAAAAATGCAAATTACTAGGCACATTCTAGGCTTGTAATCCTTGTCATTTTGTTTATATAACGTCGCATTAGATGACAACCCTTGTTATTTTATTTTTGTAATGCCCTAGACACTAGCTAACGACCCTTGTAATTTTGTTGAAGTAATGCCCTGGTGTTGGTAACCCTTGTCTTTTTGGTTACGTAACGCTCTAGAGACTAGGTTGTAACACTTGTCATTTTGTTTATGCAATGCACCAGGGGTCACCTTTGTCATTTTATTAATGTATTACCCTAGGTCCTTGTCAACTTGTTTTAGTCATTTTTGATATGTAGTTCCTTGGGCCTTGAGGCCCTCTAAGGCCATGAGACTTAGGTCCACCAAATCATTGTTATTTTATTTATGTAATGCCCTAGACACCCATTGGTAACACTTGTAGTTTTGTTTATGCAACACTTGGGTCACCCTTGTCATTTTATTCATGTATCGCCACATGCCCTTGTTATTTTATTTATGTAAGTCCTTTCAGTTATGTAATTCCTTAGCCACTTAAATCCAGTTAATTATGCCCTTAAGTACACCAACCCACTACATATATTGGTCCCAACATAGATCACCAAGAAATCCATAAATTATATTAAGGACATTTCATGTTTATTTCATTTATCCACTCTACATATTCATCTTTATTTTACAAACTACTAGATCTTCATTGGATTGATGCCTTTCCTTAAAGAGATTCCTTCTAAGATGGGTTTATCGCAACCAGTAAGTAGGCTAAATGATCCAGAGGTATGGTTTTCTTATGTTTAGTTTTTTTTCTCTTCGTTCGTAAAAAAATGGATTTTTTTGTTTTCTCTTAGTCCTAGGAACTATTCCTTGTCAGTTTATTTATGTAACACCCTTTCACACTAAACACCTCGGTGAATTAGACCTTTGTCATTTTGTTATGCAGTGCGCAACCCTTTTGATTTTGTTTATGTAACGCCTCAAACACTGGCCCACTAAGCACTAAACCAGACTACGCTAGTCATTACATCATGCAATGCCAAATGCCATAGGTGGTGAACCTTATAATTAACCTAACTTTTTCAATGATTAACTTAAAAATACAACTAACTAGGAACGTTCCAGGCTTGTAATCCTTGTCATTTTTTTTTATATAACGTCCCATTGGCTGACGACCCTTCTTATTTTGTTTTTGTTATGCCCTAGACACTAGCTAACGACCCTTGTTATTTTTTTGATGTAATGCCCTGGTGTTGGCAACCCTTGTCATTTTGTTTACGTAACGCCCTAGACACTAGGTTGTAACACTTGTCATTTTGTTTATGCAATGCAGCAGGGGTCACCCTGGTCATTTTATTAATGTATTTCCCTAGTTCCTTCTCAACTTGTTTTAGTCATTATCGATATGTAGTTCCTTGGGCCTTGAGGCCCTCTAAGGCCATGAGACTGAGGTCCACCAAATCCTTGTTATTTTATTTATGTAACGCCCTAGACACCCATTGGTAACATTTGTAGTTTTGTTTATGCAACATTCGGGTCACCCTTGTCATTTTATACATGTATCGCCACATGCCCTTGTTATTTTATTTATGTAAGTGCTTTCAGTTATGTAATTCCTTAGGCACTGAAATCCAGTTAATTATGCCCTTAATTACACTAGCCCACTAAATATGTTGGTCCTAACATAGATCACCAAGAAATCCATAAATTATATTAAGAACATTTCATGTTTATTTCATTTATCCACTAAACATGTGGCGACCCGACCTGGGCCCGAGGTGGATTCGAGGGTCGGACCGCCCAAATAGGGAGTAAGCAAGTGGACAATTAACATGCAAGGACTCATTTTAAGAAAACGACGTGACGCAACATTAGAGACGTAGCACGCCTCAGCCTACAAAAGGCCGGTATTTTTAAAACTTTTCAAACCTGATAAAACAGTTAAGCAATTAAACCAAGTCATCGGCGACACTACATGCCGGAACCCAAGCTAACAGTTTATGGACAAGAATTAAGTAAGAGCTAATAGGATGCTCAGCGGAAGACTAATACGTAGTGAACTATAAAAAAGATAACCAAGCCTGGCTTACACAATGCCAGTATAAAGGGGTTACAAGTACTACAAGTGTTAAACTACAAGTAGCTAATAAAAGTAACAAGTTCAAGTTCTATACAAATTCCCAAGCATAGTCTAATTGACTTGCTTTAACCCATCGTCCTTGCAAATAACAAAAGAAAGGAAGAGGACATCTAAACCACCTCTTCAAACTGCAACGACAAACAAAAGGAGAATCAAGGCACGAACACCGCAACATACAAGGCAAGATATCGTCACATAAGCATAGAGATCATATATCCAAGATGCACATTGTTTCACATAGGTGCACGTAATTAAATCACATAGGATAAGGAGATATGGAGAGCCGAGCCGCTTCGTAGTTCCTGCATACAAGCGTTATCTGGAGTGTGCATGTGTCGGATGTGTGTAAGTACATCGACCTTCCGAGGGAATGCCCAGGATAGACACCAATGATGCTCGTATTGATTACAACAAGGGAGCTACTTCCCCACTGTGGCCTCAGTGGAGGCGTGTGTGAATAAGGACAGGATGCCAGCTGGACTCATGCAAATGCCAAGTAGTGTCTACTTAACAAATTCTCAAGTAGGGAACGAGGTCGACAAGAGCGATCTCGTTCAAGATAAGTAAATATTCTCATCAATAATCAAGCAGGATTGAGTTCGACAAGAGCGATCTCGTTCAAGACAAGTAAATATTCTCATCAATAATCAACCAGGATTGAGTTCGACAAGAGCGATCTCGTTCAAGACAAGTAAATATTCTCATCAATAATCAAGCATAATTGAATTCCACAAGAGCGATCTCAACATGTCAAATAGGTATTCCATTATATGACATCAAGAATCAAGCATGGTAATCAATCCAATTCAAGAGTCTAGAATTATCATTCTTAGAGAAACGTGTTTAGAACGTCGTATGGATTGATCATTGAGCCGGTATTGTTCAATGGCTCACTAAATTTGACTCCGTTGAGTCGTCTCTAAAAATTTATCCAATAGAGTTAAAATGCTAAATGCATCCAAAACCCTTTTCTAAGTTCTCGCATCGAGTAGACTAGGCCATTAATCCACTTAATAACCATAGTCAAGAATTATCATTAATTCAATATTTCATGGGAACTTTAGAATCATATTTCAAAAGTTAACAAAAGCCAATGGTCCAAGAACATTAGTTATTCCTAGGAAGACATAGAACACATTTGATTCTAAGCATAGGACCCAATCAATAGGATGAGCAATTCATAGCATATGAAACCCTAGAAATCATAATCTCATAGAGTTGTCAAAAATCATTAGTCCAAGAACAATAGTTGTTCCTAAGGAGGCATAGAACACATTTAATTCTAGGCTTAGGACCAAAACTGTGACGACCCGACCCGGATTCCAACACGAAATCCCAAGGTCGTGCCACTGGAAATAACTTAAGAAGAGGACGAGCACTTGTTAAACAGTAGTGCTAGTCAAACAGTCGAGAAAACTCGCTCTAAACATGAACATAACACCGCACTAAAATACGGTATTTCAAAAATCAAATCAGCGGAAGCAATGTAAGAAAGAAGTCCCAAGCTATGAAGCTCGAAACCAACGACAATGAAACCAAGAGAGACGTTATCTCTCAAAGGAGGAAAAACAAAACTCGCGTGCCGCAACAATGCAGACGCTAATCAAACCATCGGCACTCCATGCCGGCGTTTCAACAAAGAACCAACCTGATATATCAATTACCCAACGGCTAAAGCATACCGCGGTCAACCAACAACTATAATAAGTAGGATAAAGAAAGGCCCCAAAAGCTATAAGTGCAGGAGACAAGCTGAAATAAATACGAAACCACGAACAAGGCACGACACAACACGTCGGCCCAAGAAAGAACTAACACAAATACCCAAGTATATACCCGACTGTAAAGTCTAAATAAATTTACAAAATACCGATCTCACAAGAATAGCAAAGTACATTAAATCAATGACAATGCAAAAAGGAACAAGACTCCACAAGCTACTACTCGGGAAAGTTGCTACAAACACGAACCACACGGTTTAACCTCGGTCTATCGACCGATGCGCCATGCTACGATCACGATCTACTCGACCTCGGTGCAGCAACGATCGATTCTGCAACTAAAAAACAAGTGCGGGATGAGTCATAATGACCCGATGCGCTCCCACATTATATATGCAACATATAATTATGTAACATAAACATAACCATGGTGTCATTTATAAATGACGAGAAAAACCCGTGAGGCGTCGTATCATTTCGATACTCCACAAGATATTCATTTCTTCTCACTTACTAAACCGTCCAAATGAACGAGGTATAATTCCTGTTCAAACACAAATCAAATGAATTAGAAGGTAGTTCCCACAAAACATCATATGCAAGTATATATATATCATCATATATACTAATCAAGCTATTCATATAATCATCACGTGTAAGGGTGCATATTTATATATATACACCTATATCAGTATGCATATCTCTATATATACATATCAAATCTCTCATAAATATCTCATATATAATTATGTATATCTCTACATATACATATCAAATCTCTCATACAATCATCATGTATAAGTGTGCATATCTATATATATACACATCAAATCTCTCATATAACATCAGCCCATACAAACATGGTCAATAAGATCTCATGTTCAACTAACACTTTGTTATCACATAAGTGCTCATAGTAAGCCACATAAAGGATAGAGAAGGTACCAAATCACTGCGTCGTATTGTACGCAATCACAATTAATCATATCGTGCGGTGATACGTGTTCGGTATCAAAGTACCGAGCTCTCTTCTCTCGAGCTCTACTCGGGAAAATAGCACTAGCCAATGCGCTCTTTTGGTTACGGCAAAGGGGCTACTTCCCCGTAGCTAGCGGTGGAGGTGTGTGTGAAACCGAATCCGGTACGACGATACATTACAATCACGAATCCCATAATTCGTGAAGACAATGCATCGTCCCACCATCATCATGAAAACTCAAGTAATGCCAGTTGGACTTATATGCAATGCACAAGTAGATGTTTACTTGCTAATTCTCAAGTAGATATAATGACCTACTAAACTCATTCGATTATGCACATTGTTACATAAATCACAAAACCACAATAGGAACTCATTTGAGTCTCTAAATCATAAGTGCCAAGTTTGTTCACTCTATTCAATTCAAGTCCCAAAAGCTAGTAATCTAGTCAACTGGAATATAATTATCATAGGATCTCACCACGATCCTCGTAAGGCTCAATTGTTCCTTAACTCGACTCCGTTGAGTCTTTACTACAATTCCAACCAAATAGAGTTTGAACACTGTGACAGCCCGACCCGGATCTCAATACGAGATCCCAAGGTCGTGCCATCAGGACAAACTAAGAGACAGACAAGCACCTGCTAAGCATAATGGTGCGAGTCAAAAGACGAGCCAACAAGCTCAAAACAGGAAGGTAAAGCCATAACGGCAATACAGGAAAATCAAAACCTAAAACCTGCGGAAGCAAAACCATAATGGGACCCGAGCTATCAAGCTCCTGAATGAAAACAACCAAAGAGATAGTAAATCTCTCGGCCCAAAAATTCGACGCGTGTGACGCAACATTAGACACGCACAAAACCATCGGCACCAAGGCAGGCGGCAACGGCCAAAATCCCAACGATAAACAACACTCAAGCGGCTATAACATGCGGGAGGAACAATTCACTATAACCATATAATCAATGCTAAACCACCAACCAAGCCTCACGACTAAAACTATCGGAGGTAGGAACAACAATATATCACAACTAGAATAAACGAGCCACACATGCTCGAAACGACAAAGGAAATAAATACTAAGGGTACAATTGCTCGGCAATACAACCGGCTCCCAAATATACAACCATAAATATAATACTACAATCTACCCAAGTAAAGTCTACATAACTTTACATCCGAGTCTCACCGAAAAAAACAACAATAATAATAATAAATAGCTCCAAGCTTATGACTTGGAAGACCACCTGCTAGAAATCGCTATCCGAAGCATTGCTACTAACGGGATCACTGCACACACTAGGGAAAACAATCACACGGAGTGAGTCATAATGACCCAGTAAGTTTCTAAATGCAACATATGGCATATTATGTCATGGCATGGCATAATGTGCAATCATATAAAAATCATGGTATCATGCTAGTATACCAACAATAATCATGTACTTAATTTTTAAAGCACATAAACTCACATAACTCAAGTAGCATATTATCTTTCATATAAATGCTCATAAATAAACATGTGTAACAGTAAACGTAAATCGAACCGTTACAATAAAATCCGGGTTCAAAACCCAACCAACTTACCATGAGATCCAATCTCAAACCATGATCCGGGCTCAATTCCCAATCAATCATACCCTGGGGTTCCGTCCCCAATAATCACAACTCATCAGATTTCCTTTAATGAGTACTCGTTACATTCATCCAGTCTCCGGATGAGAAATGAGAGCTCGATGTCTAGCTAGATGGCATAACTCGAGATCACATCCCACTATTGGCCAAATAGTGAGGAGAAAGGGAACCAATGCAACAATTCATAGCGATTGTTTCCAAAGACTATGAATCGTCCCATTGCCGACACAACAACCAAACCCGCCAGCTGGACTTTAAACCAAACGTTCAAGTATATATTTACTTGCATAAACCAATGAGACCAAATTCATAATTATCGGGCTCATTAAATCATGTAGGACATAATGCTCTACAACAACTCCTAAACCATGCACATAATTGCACATAAACAAATACGGCATAACGCTCCACAAAATCCCATAATCCATGCACATATTTTGTAACACCCCGGAATTCTTGCATGAGCATTGTGTGCTTGCCTCGTTAGAACCCGAAACCTACTTGGATAACTTATCCTCTATACTTGTTTATCATGATTAGAAAGTGTATTTAACATGCTAGTAGTATCCCTAACATGTTTGACTTGATTGTATTCCTTGATCGAGCCATAATTGCCGTATCGAACGCCTATTGCCTTGTATGCTCTAGTTTGGCTTGTTCTTGCTCGGGCTTTGATCTTTTAGACTTAGCCAAGACTTTGAGAGACTTTTTTTATCATTGTTTTACATTTTTATCATTGTTTTATGACCCTTGGTACTCATTTCATTGCTTCTTTGAGTTGTTTACGCCTTATACGCGTTATACGTGCAATTCTGGACCTGTTTGACCTAACGTATGGCCTGAGGAATCGTTCCACCATGCCAACCGAACATTTTGGGGATTGTTCGGCCACAAGAACCGAACATTATGAAGGCTGTTCGGCCTCCACAACCGAACAGAGAGAAAATCCAGCAAAACGGGATGTTCTGCATCAACGGTCGATTACGCTCGCACCCTTACTCGACCCCTACCCAAAACTCGTTCTAAACCCCACTTAAACCTCCTTAACCCTCATTAATCATAACCTAACCTTATTAACACATTTTAGGAGTGGATTAGTGAGTGTTTTAGTTGGAAGATTAAGCCAAAATCAGATTAAAGGAGACCACAACATGTTGACACTTGTCCCACTAGACATTTGACTTCACTAACACCCTGATTCAGCCTTGGAACTCGTCATTTGCTGAAGGCCTTTTCTAAAACGTGAGAGAGAGAGTTCTTGAGGGTTCCCATGGTTTCTTGAAGCATTCTTCTTGGTCCTCCTTGATTCCTTCTTCCATTGCTCAAGCCCTAGCTATAGACGCGAAGAGCACGACGAGTAGATTTCTTCCAACCGATTTCTTCCTCGTTCTTCTTTCTTGATTGGGGTTTGTAGGTAAGTTACTTCTCTTCTTCTTTGTTTAGTTCTCATTGACCCTAAGGAAAACAAAGCTTATGATGATTGAGGTCAATGAGGACACATACATGCTTTTTATGCCTTCAACTTGTGTTTTGAAAGAATGAGATTATTAGAAGCATGTATAGGATGATTTCATGCCTATCAAAGGTTGTGATACTCTTTCATATTGCCTATTTGAGGTTTTGAACATGTTAGATACATTCATGTTATGAGTTGTTTGAAGAGGTGCTATATGAGAATGCCCTAATTATAGCCTATATGATGTGTTGGTATGTTGTTATGAAATTTATCCTCAAAATTGGACTCTATGATGAATGTGAAATATGTTGCAATGCCTTGGTGAATTTACAACCTAGTTGAACTTAGAAATGGCCTAGGTTGGGTTATGAAGCACATAGCTTCAATTTCTCCAAAATTGGGAATTTATAGTAAAGACTCAACGGGGTCGTCTCTAGGGAAGATTTGAACATGTTGAACATTAATTTCAATCCCTACGAAGTTTGGACACCGTTTGGTTGGGTTTACTCAAATATGAGCTTAGCTTAATTGTTTACAACAAGTTGTTATGAATGATTGGTTTTGAGCAATTAAGTGCTTTGATGTGTTTTTGTAGAGAACAATAACCTACTTGGTCGGATGAGTTCGCTCTTGTCGAATTCGATCCATATTTGGTTTATGTCAAGTAAATATCTACTTGTGCATCACATTGAGTCCAGCTGGCATTATTTGGTTTGTTTATTACGTCAGGGTGGGACGATGCATCGCCTTCACGAATTGTGAGATTCGTGCTCGCTATGGATCGCCGCACCTGGGACCTCACACACACCTCCATTGTTGGCCGCAATGGGGAAGTAGCCCCTTTGCCGTATCAATACGTGCGCCATTGGCTTGCTAATTAAATCGAGTAGGTTCTCGATACAAGTCGATGAATTCACAAAACATCGATGGCACGAACCAGTAACAAAGTTTATTGCAGAGCTACTAGCGGCCGTGACTATATCATATCCTACTTGTATGATTTATTTTACGCACTTACGTGAACAATGTGCTAAGTGCTATATGATGATCATGTACACCATAATTGTGATAAATGCCATGCTATAACATGAACATGCATTTTTGGTAACTTACTAAGTCTTTATGACTTACCCTATTTGTTTGTTTTGTTTTCCTTAGATCCGAGCCAAGGAGACGGTTCGCGCTAGATTCGCCATACCCGTGTTTGGTTGCTTGCGAGCTAGAAGGTTGTTCTTTTGGGTTTTGTGGCTAGTCTTCTATTTTGGCAAGGACGTTGGGAAGCAAGTCATTTAGACTTGTCTTGGGAAATATTTTGTTGTTGTAGAATAACTTAACTACTTGATACTTATAATCTTTTGTATGCCGACTTATGTGTCGAGCTTGTTTATATAGAAATGGTTCACTACAGTTACTTCCGCTTAACACTCTTTTATGATATTATAGTTGTGTTGTCTCCGGCATGTTGTGGCCGTTGAGGTTATATTATATGCATGTGTTAAATTTGTAGGAGTAGTTGTTGGGTTCCAGCTGTAACGTCGCCGATGACTTGTTTATTTTAAGTTATTTCCGGCCAAGTGTAGCCGAGTTGTTATTCGTATGCGATGTTGCGCCACATGAATTTTATAATCCTACTTGCGCATGCTTGTATTTGTGTTTATTTGGGCGGTCCGACTTGGGGTTTCGTATTGAAATCCGGGTCGGGGTGCCACAGTTGGTATCAGAGCTATAGGTTAGCTGTCGGCCAGGATAGGTTCCATGGCCTAGGTGGGTTGGTTATTTGTGTGTTGATTCTAACGTCGAGTGAATTCTTGTAGGGGTTCGATGGAGAATCCTAGGGATGGCAATGGCCGTGGTAGAGGTAGGCCCAGGAGAGGTCCGCCGGCTCGAGGCTGAGGTACCACCGCCACAGAATCCGGTGGGTCCAGATATGGCAGAGTTACACCGTAGATTGATGGCTTTTCTGGCAGGGGCAGGCCAGGGAGGTCAAGCTGAGGGAGCACCACCACCACCTCGACAGGAGGAAGTTGTACCACCACCGAGACCGAGGAATGACACCACTCTTTTAGAGAAATTCCTTAAGTTGAAACCTAGTGCATTTCTTGGGGAGCCGAAACCTAGGGAGGCTGAGTTATGGATGGAAGAGATGATCAAGATACTATCTATGTTGGGGTGTACCGATGAAGAGAGAGTCATGTTGGCGACATTCAAGTTTAAGGGAGCCGCCGAACATTGGTGGAATGTGTTGAAGGAAAGTTGGGAGATGCAACAAGTTCCAATCACTTGGGCTAATTTTCAAAGGGAGTTTAAAAATGAGTATGTGCCGGATGTGGTTCGCAACCAAAGGGAGAAAGAATTTTATAATCTTGAGCAGGGTAGCATGACTGTAGCGGAGTATTCCGCGAAGTTCACCGAGTTGAGCCGTTATTGTACGTATTTGATTCCTACGGAAGCACGAAGGACGCATAAGTTTGTTAAGGGGTTGAGGACTGAATTTAGGAAGCAGATTTTAGCACTTAAGCTCACTGATTATCGGAGTGCAGTTGATAGAGCTTATGAGGTGGAGCAGGATATTGAGGAGCACCGAAGCAAGAGTAATTCTGTAATGCACACGCCCTGCTCGTAACGCTAATCAAGGAAATAATTCAGTAATGTGAGGGGATATCAAGGCAACAGAGATAGGAGAGGTGGAGGCCAAAGTAGGCCACAGACAGGGAAGCAGGGCAATAACACTTCTTCTACTCAGGGGCAGCAAGGATCACGTAACGAGACTATGATTTGTTCATTCTGTCAGAAGCCTGGACACACAGTTGATAGGTGTTGGGGAAAAACTGGGAAGTGTTACTATTGTGGTGACGGGACTCACATGAAGAAAGATTGTCCGAAGCTTAAGGCTAATCAGTCGGGTAGCGCCGGTCAGCAGTCTGGGGCTAAGAGAGATGGGGATGGTAGACCTAAAGTGCAAGGCCGTGTGTTTGCGCTGGATCAGCGCGAGGTTAAGGAGTCTACGGCAGTGATAGGAGGTACTCTTTCTATATTTGATCATAAGGCTCGAGTTCTCATAGATCCAGGGTCTTCACATTCTTATGTTGCTTCGCACTTTGTTGAGAATCTATGTGTGCTGCCTCAACCTTTGCCATATTTGCTTGAAGTGTCTACCCCGCTCGGGGAATTTATGCTCGCATCTGAAGTGTTTAAATCTTGTGATGTATTGGTGGGTGACCACACTTTGCATGCGGACTTGGTAGTTCTACCTATACGTGATTTTGATGTGATTCTCGGAATGGACTGGTTATGTGCTTATCATGCTTTAGTTGACTGCCATAAAAAGCGGGTTACTTTTTCTATGCCGGGTGTGCCTGAGTTTACATTTGTGGGTGATCATACATCGATTGGCTTGCATTTCATTTCTGCTCTAAGGGCTAGAAAGTTATTGTCACAAGGGTGTACGGGCTATCTTGCATGCGTTGTTGATAAGAAGAAGTCTTCACCGAAATTAGAAGAGGTTCCGGTAGTATGTGAGTTTCCCGATGTATTTTCTACCGACCATGCTATGCCACCCGATAGAGAGATAGAATTTTGTATTGAGCTTATTCCGGGACTTCACCGATTTCTAAGGCACCGTATAGGATGGCACCATGAGCTTAAAGAGTTGAAAATTCATTGCAAGAACTCTTGGAGATTGGCTTTATTAAACCGAGTGTGTCGCCTGGGGAGCACCATTTTATTTGTGAGGAAGAAAGATGGAAGTTTGCGGTTATGCATAGATTATCGGGAATTGAATAAGGTGACTATTAAGAATAAATACCCACTACCCCACATTGATGACCTCTTTGACCAATTGCAAGGGTCGATTGTGTATTCTAAGCTTGATTTGAGATGGGGTTACTATCAATTGAAGGTTAGAGAGGAAGACATTCCAAAGACGGCTTTTCGCACTAGATATGGGCACTTTGAATTTGTAGTGATGCCGCTTGTTGACGAATGCACCACGGTGTTTATGGACTTGATGAATCGTGTCTTTCATAGCTATCTTGATTGTTTCGTGGTAGTCTTTATTGATGACATCTTAGTGTATTCGAAATCTCTGAGGAGCATGAGAAACACTTGAGGATTGTCTTGTCTATTCTTCGAGAAACAACTTTATGCGAAGTTTAGTAAATGTGCTTTTTGGCTTGAAGAAGTATCATTTTTGGGGCATATCGTTTCTAACGCCGGGATAGCCGTTGATCCTTCCAAGGTTGAAGCGGTGATGAATTGGAAGAGGCCTAGTTCGCCATCGAGGTTCGGAGTTTCTGGGTCTAGCGGGTTATTACCTGAGATTTATTGAGGGATTTTCTCGATTGTGACTCCTATGACTAGATTGACACAAAAGAATACACCATTTGTTTGGAGCGAGAAATGTGAGGCTAGTTTCCAAGAGCTTAAGAAGCGGTTGACGTCGGCACCTATTTTAGCCTTGCCTATTGGAGGAGATAATTTTGTGATTTATAGCGACGCTTCTAAGGAAGGTTTGGGATGTGTGTTGATGCAAAATGGTAGAGTTATCGCCATGCGCCGAGGAAGTTGTCTACTCATGAGCAGAATTATCCAACGCACGATTTGGAGTTGGCTGCGATTATTTTTGCGTTGCATAAATGGAAGCATTACTTGTATGGGGCTAAGTTTGAGATTTTCACTGACCACAAAAGTTTGAAGTATTTGTTTTCTCAAAAGGAGTTGAACATGAGGCAAAGAAGATGGATGGAGAAATTAAAGGATCATGATTGTACTATCTTGTATCATCCGGGAAGGCAAATGTGGTAGCGGATGCCTCGAGTAGGAAAGTTCACATGTCTTGTATGATGGTTAGAGAATGGAAGATGTTGGAAGATTTGCGAGATTGGGGTCCTAGCATTTATGATAGAGGTGTGATTTTTGCAAATGTTCGTGCTACACCAGTTTTATTTGAGAAAATTAAAGAAGCGCAAGGGAATGATCCGGAGTTGAAGAAAATTATGGATGGGTTGGCTGAGAATTTATCACCTGATTTTGTGTTTAATAGCGAGGGTACTTTGACATTTCGAGGAAGGATTTGTGTCCCTGCTAATAATGAATTGAAGAGGCAAGTTCTTGATGAGGCTCATAAAACGAGATACACCATTCACCCGGGGAGCACGAAGATGTACTTGGATTTGAAACGACAATTTTGGTGGAAAGGCATGAAGAGGGAAATCAATGAGTATGTATCGAAGTGTTTGACTTGTCAACAAAGTTAAGGCCGAACATCAAAGGCCTCGGGATTTCTACAACCACTTGAGATTCCCGAGTGGAAATGGGAGTTCATTACCATGGATTTTGTGACAGGTTACGCAAGCACGCCGTAGAGGGTTTAATACGCAGCTTTGGGTTATAATTGACATTGACTAAGTTCGCACACTTCATTCGATTGCGATCACTTATTCATTGACTCGCTTGGCGTACTTTATACATTCAGGAGATCGTGAGACTTCATGCATGCACTGTGAGTATCAGGTCCCGATAGAGATCCGAGGTTCACATCCGATTTTGGCAATCGCTGCAAGAGGCTTTGGGGACCAGATTAGACTTCAAGACAGTTTTTCATCCTCAAACGGATGGTCGGCCCGAGTGTTGATTCAGATTTTGGAGGATATGCTTCGAGCTTGTGCCGTGGATTTTAAAGGAAGTCGGGATTCTCATTTACCTCGCGAGTTTGCGTATAATAATAGCTATCAAAAGAGCATTAAGATGGCGCCGCATGAAGCATTGTATGGGCGTAGTGTAGATCACCAATTTGTTGGGACGAAGTTGGAGAGGCAAAACTTTGGGGTTCCCAAGTTAGTACAACAATCGGTTGAGGACGGAAGTTGATTAGAGATAGATTGCGCACCGCTCAAAGTCCGACAAAAGAGTTACGGATAATCGTAGAAGGGATCTTGAGTTCCAAATAGGAGACTACGTATTCTTGAAGGTGTCACCAAGAAGGGGTACAAAGAGATTTGGCAAGAAAGGAAGCTTACACCGAGATACATTGGTCCGCTCGAGATTCTTGAGAGAGTTGGGTCCTTAGCGTATCGAATTGCATTGCCGCCTTCACTTTCTGGAGATTCATAATGTCTTCCATGTTTCTATGTTGG
>JABEVN020001703.1:0-23883 GCA_013146195.2 Codonopsis lanceolata | reverse complement strand
GTCAGGGAGATGCGAGAGAAATATCCTCATTTGTTCGATGACTACAGCAGAATTTTCAGTGGGCCAAATTCCTTAAATGTGTGGGGAGAATGTAAAACCCTAAAATGTTGTTGGATTGTGTTATGCATGGATTCATACATTTATAATCATCATACACGTGTTCATTTAGCTCCCGTATATGTTTAAATCAATAGCATGATCGTTGACGCCGCTTGAGATTTACGTATGGCATCTTTTTCTTTTCAAGCGAGATGCTTTGAATCTCTAAGCTATGATTTATGTTGTAACTTCATGGATAATCGTTAGGGCATTCCAAAACATCATTTACATGCCTTGGATGTTTGTGCTAGATGGTTGCTCGATCGGGCTTGTTGCTAGTTGATTTAGCAAAACCCTTCGCTTCACTTTTCTGGCCGTCGAGAGTTACGCCTCGAGTTCTTGGGCCCTGCTTTTGATGAGGTTTGAGACTTGAATCCTTTACAGATTAGAGGATATTAAGGTTGAATCGCAGACCATTTTTGGCTTGAAGGACTCTGAAATCCAGACGCTGGGAGAGGCCGGATCGAGCAAGGAGGAGCAAAACCCCAAAATGTCGAAAATGCCTCTGACGCGGTCGCATCACCCATACCCTAAAGCGACCCAAATGGTCCAATTTAATGCTACGGGATTTGCCTCTCTTTCTAGTCTCGCCGAATTGTTCGACCTCAAACCCATTTTTAAGCCACACCTTGACCCAATTACTTAACCTAAACTAATCCTAACATCTATTAGAGATTTAGGGGTTAATTAGTGGGGTAATTAGTGAGTTAATCCCCTTTATATAAGAGAGAAAAAACGCCGCCTCATTCACTTCATAGTTCGGCGAAGGTTTCTTTTCCCTCTCTCTTCTTCAATGGAGCACCCAAAGGCTTGGAAGAGAAGCTTGAGAAGGAGATTCGCTGGTTTCAAGGTCAGCTTGGAGGCCACATGGGAGTCTTCTTTCTTCCCCATTTCATCTCTTCAAGGTTGAAGAAGAAGTTGAGGCAGACATCATCTCTAGGGCACGAATTTTCACCATTGTTGTGGCTAAGTTTCAAAAAGTTTCACCTTCTTCTCCTTTTAGGCTCCATTTAATCTAGGAAATCAACCATGTGTTATTTGGGTCACCAGCCATTGTTAGGTTTATAGAAGATGCATGAACCCTAGATTTCAAATTCATGATAGAACTTGATTGGCCTATGTGAGACCATGATTATGTGAAATTCATGTTCTAACTAGCTTATTGAACTTGATTATGTTGATTGTTCATGTGGATTGATGTTGGTTTGGTTGAGATTCTTGAGTGGGTGTCTTGCCCAAATTTTGTTTTAGCTTGCAAATTGATGATGTGAGCTTGATTAATGTGTTTTTATATGCTTAATAGAGTATATTAAACTTTGCTATATGAATTGATTATGGGTATTGAGCTTGAATGACAAAGATGCTTGAAGGGATTTTCCCAAATTGTGTTTCGCTTGTCAAACATGATTGTAAGCCTGTTTTTGAATTACACATGTTTAAGAGATTATACAAACCATGTTAAAATTTTAATCATGTTTTGAAGGTTATGATTGGTATGATTGACTTAGATTTAAATTATGCTCAAGATGATTAACTTGTTCTAAGTTGTTTTGTTAAATAATTTGTCGGGTTTATGTTTATATTGAACATTGGGATTATGGTTTTAAGCGATAGTTATGAATATAGGGGATGATGAAGCCTAAGCTTCTATTCCTTGAATTTTCTGAAACTTAGATTGAACTCAACTGAGTTAACTCTGGGTTAGTATGAACCTAGAACTATAATCTTAAGTCCTACGGAATTTTGGGTAGAATTCATGGAGGTCGAGCCTCCAAGAAGTTTTGAAGTGTGTGAAGCACACTTGATTATGAGAGCTTATATGATTCTCGGTATGATGTTTATGCTAGTTGTGGATGAATTGCATGACTAGTTTGATAGTAGAGTGTTTACCTACTTGTTTTGAGCATATGAGTATATATTACTTGTGCTTGGGTTTTGAGTCCAATTGAGTCGGTTTGGTTGAGTTTTGGGACGATACATCGTCTTCACGAATTGTGAGATTCGTGATCGCGATGGATCGCCGCCGGGTTTGCACACACCCTCCATCGATGGCCACGGTGGGGAAGTAGTTTATCTTAGTTGTAGTAATACACATGACTTTGATAACTATGGAACTCGCGGAGATCTTTCTGGGACGCCGATATCTACGAGAGGGATATCGAGGGCACATAAAGGTTTTGCACGTGTTTTTGGCAGAGCGACACGCGGAGGAATTTGGGTAATGGTATCATATCCCTTATACATGAATTGTTTCACAAGTGCTTAAGTGAATAACGTGCTTGGTGAATTGGATATGATATGATGTTTGTTTTGGTTTCTTACATGTTATACTTAATAGATAACATATTGATTAATGTTGTTAAGCATGTATGCTATCACATGAGTATTATTGAATGTGGTTTTATGCCAAAGGTATAGATCATTATTGTTAAGTTTATATGCCTTGACATGAATATTATGGGAAGGCTATGTTATAACAATAACATGAATTACCGTTGTTATGTTAATATGCTTTATCATGAATATTATTCGGATATGGCATTATGTTAAAAGCGTGAATTATTGTTGTTAAGTTTATATGCCTTGACATGTAAATCATCTGAAGGCTATGTTATATCAATAACAAGAATTATGATCGTTAATATAAATGCCTTGACATGGATTTTAGTGAGATGTTATACTACAATGATAACATGTTTTATTAATGTTGAGCATGGATGCCATAACATGATTTTATAGTTATTTCATGACGATAGCATGATGTAATTTATGATTGAGCATTATGCCATGATAGGAAGTTACTGGTTAGTAACTTACTAAGTCTTTGTGACTTACTTTTTATTTGTTGGTTGTTTTCCTAGATCCGAGCCGAGCGATGGATCCAAGTAAATCAAGAAGATTGCTGACGGTATTATTTCCGGCAAGGTTGCTACTTAGATAGTTTTTATTTGTTTTTGGTGAGGTCGTTGGGAAAGATGAAGCATGTAAACTTCATGTTGGGGTAGCAACCCAAATGTGAATTGTGTTATTTGTAATTATGTTGTTAGCTTATTCTTTTTCCATGAGTAGAAGTCGTCGAGGATGTTTATTTATGGTTATATCTCCATATGTTTTCTCGTTGTTAGTATTATATGTTAGTACTCATGTTGGAAGCCACCGGTTTTGGTCGCGCTGTTAATTGGTGATTATGTTAGCATGTTAAATTGCTAGTTAAATATTATGTTTGTACTCCCGCATGTTTTTAGCCGTTGAGTTGTTGACTGAGTCTTAGACTTAGTGTAATGTTGTCTTAGTTACCGATGACTTGGTTTATTTTATGCTCTATATTGAATTGCATAACAGAGTTTGTTCTACGTGCCCAATGTCAGCAAGACGCGAGTCGACTTTTTGGACCGAGAGATTTACTATCTCTTTGGTTGTTTTAGTTTGAGCTTGTTAGCTCGGCGCCATTTGTATGTTATATTTTGCTCGCGAGTGTTTTGAAAGGTATCGCCGTATGGCCCTACCCATTATTTGCTACTGTTGTTGTTATTTGCTCAAGACGAATTGGGATTTCGCCTTGGGATCCGGCCGGGTCGTATACTTTCAGATACTTTCACATTGCTCATAATGATCTTTCGCTTCTCGCTATTTTAATCACTAGGCCTAGCTTATCATGTTTAGGCCCTCCTTTTAAATAAGGGATTATATCCGACAACCACTAATCTAGTCATCCACAACAAGACATCATAGTCGAAACGTCCGTGGAAGTCGATAGACTATATCAGAGAACCACTAAGAGCATGGGCAATGGCGATTTTAAATCAAATCTAATGCCAATCAATGAATGCAATCGGAGGTTTTAAAAAATCAACTTTAAAGCAATTGATGATTTATATCTCAAAGTTGAGAAGATGCCGCAAAAATCGGAAATCATGGCAAGAATGCCTGGCAGTGTTTGAGCTGAGACAAACCATCAAAACGGCGTAGTTTTGATGGGCCAAAAGCCAAAAAAATTCAACCGACAACCATGACAGATGCACTTTACACGTGTCAATAAAGTACGGTTTTTGAGATTTTTTCATTATCTGCTCAAGCAAGGCGCTTGGGCATTCAAAAAGTTTTTTTATTTTAAAACAAGCACACATTTTTATCTATAAATAGAGACTTGGTTTGCCTCATTTGGATACCAAATGCATTTTTGGCAAAATTTGAATTAATTTGTAAGTTTTCTCTCTTCTCTTCTCTCCAAATTTCATTTTTTTAATTAATCCATTTTTTAAGTTGTGTATTTTTTATTATTAATATTATTATTATTTACTACTTAAATATTTTAAATGGATGTAGATTATTACATATAATTGTCTTTATTGTTAATTGTTTATTATTACCATTATTATTGTTAAATTTCATATTATTATTGTAATTAGTTGTTATTATTATTGTCAATATTATCATTAAGTAATATTAGTTGTTATCAATGTATAATTTTTTTTTGCTAATTTTGTTTTATTTTCAGCTATTGTCATCAATGTCTTCACGCGGTTTCGTAAAAGCAAAAACCCTCAAAATCGAACTAATCAACGTCTGAATACACCAAATGAACCTTATCCTCGTCGAATCATCAACACACTCCACAAAGCCAACCATCACATTACCATAATTTTTTGAAACACAAAATATTCCAAATTTTGGAGTTCATCAGAATTTTCAAAACCTCAACTCTATGCGGTATGGAAACACACCAATATTTCCCCATGTGTCATTGTCGATGCCACAACAAACTTTCCGTGGAATACTCCATTACCTTCAAATTTGTCTCATTCTTCAACACAACAATCACACTTAAATCAAGGGTATTTCCCATGGGAGTTCAGGTGGACTCTTCATGCGAATATACTCCAAGTAGTCCCATAGCTTCAAATATACCTTTTTTCAACACAACCGAGCAGGACAATGAAGAAGAGATTGATATTCAAGATGATATGGTTGATGAAACCACTCCTCGAGTGGAAAAATAATAAGAACTAGGTGGGCGGCGAGACTGCTTACCTTGTGTAAATCGTGGGAGAACGTGACGTGACCGGATAGTTTCGTTGGAACAAACCAAACATCAACACAATTCGGCAAAAAGTGACAAACACTTACAACGAGCATCGTGGGAATGGTATGATCGAGAACTTTGGGTCAAATTAAGAATCATTTTCGAAATTGTCTAGACGGTTTCAAAATTTTACATTTTCTCGCGCTTTTAATCAAGCATTAGCTTGCAAAGAAAGTGGCGGAATGATGATGATGTAATTATGAAGGCACATATGATTTATGAAGTTGATGAAGGAAACATTTTATGTCAATAGAAGCGTGGCAAATACTTCGTAATATTCCCAAGTGGTGGGCAAAATATGTTGAAGTGGGAAAACATGCAACAAAAAATTCAACAAGCGGTGGCTCAAAACGATCTCAAAATGAAGCTTTTGATGTTCAAAACTCCTCAAATCTTTGAAACACCTTCAATGACATATCCAACTCGACCTCACGGAAAGAAAGCTTCAAAAATAAGGAAAAAATGTGAATCTTGAAAAATTTTCTAAAGACTTACGTGAATCAAACCGTATCGAATCGAGCTTAGTGAGAAAATTGAGCGATATTTCACTATCGAACATGAAAAGGAGGAGACCAAGAAGAAACGTATGTTCAAACAATGGGAGGTCTTAAAAACATGGAAAACAAATTTGTTGAAGAAGAAGATGATTGCACAAGGTTGTATCGCGTGCCTTTGTTTAAGTAGATGATATTTTCTTGCAACATATTGTATTGTATCTTGTTATTTTATCAACGTTTGTATTTATTGTATTGTATTGTATTGTATTGTATTGAATCGTATTGTATTGTATTGTATTGTATGTATTGTATTGTATTGTATTGTATTGTATTATTGTATTGTCGTATTGTATCGTATTATTCGTATTGTATCGTATGTGTATTGTATTATTGTGCTTTCTAATTTGACAATGTTGTAAAAATAAATCAATGTGTTGTCAACATCATCCTATCAAAATAAAAAAGACAAAATAAAATCTTCAAGATATCCATAAATGGATGGAAACTCATGTTTCACGGTATTGGAAATGGTTTAAAATATCATCTTCCTTTAACAATCAAGATAAGAAATAAAAATTGTTTTGTCACAATCACCCAAAGGTGATTACAAAACATATTTCTTTTTATTCAATTGAATGATAATTGAATTTTTTCATCTCCCGTGACTTTTTATAAATGTTAATGATGATTTGTTTAGCAATTGAAGAAACTATCACAAATGTATGTAAATGCTTCTTTCATTGTATTGTGCTTTCTCTAATTTGACAATGTTGTAAAAATAAATCAATGTGTTGTCAACATCATCCTATCAAAATAAAAAGACAAAATAAAATCTTCAAGATATCCATAAATGGATGGAAACCCATGTTTCACGGTATTGAAATGGTTTCACATATATCTTCCTTTAACAATCAAGATAAGAAATAAAAGGCGTTGTCTTGTCACAATCACCCAAAAGATTGTGTGATGTTCTTTATTCAATTGAATGATAATTGAATTTTTTCATCTCAAGTGACTTTTTATAAATGTGGTTAATGATTTGTTAGCAATTGAAGAAACTATCACAAATGTATGTAAATGCTTCTTTCATTGTATTGTTTTCTCTAATTTGACAATGTTGTAAAAATAAATCAATGTGTTGTCAACATCATCCTATCAAAATAAAAGACAAAATAAAATCTTGAAGATATCCATAAATGGATGGAAACCCATGTTTCACGGTATTGGAAATGGTTTCCATATCTATCTTCCTTTAACAATCAAGATAAGAAATAAAAGCGTTGTCACAATCACAGTGATTGTGACAAGACATTGTTTTTTTTATTCAATTGAATGATAATTGAATTTTTTCATCTCAAGTGACTTTTTATAAATGTGGTTAATGATGCATTTGTTTAGCAATTGAAGAAACTATCACAAATGTATGTAAATGCTTCTTTCATTGTATTGTGTTTTCTCTAATTTGACAATGTTGTCAAAAATAAATCAATGTGTTGTCAACATCATCTATCAAAATAAAAAGACAAAATAAAATCTTCAAGATATCCATAAATGGATGGAAACCCATGTTTCACGGTATTGGAAATGGTTTCCATATCTATCTTCCTTTAACAATCAAGATAAGAAATAAAAGGCATTGTCTTGTCACAATCACCCAAAGGTGATTATGATAAGACATTGTTTCTTTTTTATTCAATTGAATGATAATTGAATTTTTTAAATCTCCGTGACTTTTTATAAATGTGGTTAATGATGCATTTGTTTAGCAATTGAAGAAACTATAACAAATGTATGTAAATGCTTCTTTCATTGTATTGTGTTTTCTCTAATTTGACAATGTTATCAAAATAAATCAATGTGTTGTCAACATCATCCTATCAAAATAAAAAGACAAAATAAAATCTTCAAGATATCCATAAATGGATGGAAAACTTCACGGTATTGGAAATGGTTTTCATATCATCTTCATTTAACAATCAAGATAAGAAATAAAAGTTGTCACAATCACCCAAAGGTGATTGTGACAAAGACATTGTTTTTTTATTCAATTGAATGACAATTGAATTTTTTCATCTCCCGTGACTTTTTATAAATGTGGTTAATGATGCATTTGTTTAGCAATTGAAGAAACTATCACAAATGTATGTATATTTTTGTTTCATTGTATTGTGCTTTCTCTAATTTGACAATTTTGTCAAAATAAATCAATGTGTTGCGACCATCATCCAAACAAAATAAAAAGACAAAACAAAATCTTCAAGATATCCATAAATGGATGGAAACCCATGTTTCACGGTATTGGAAATGGTTTCCATATCTATCTTCTTGGGTGATTGTGACAAGACATTGTTTATTTTTTATTCAATTGAATGATAATTGAATTTTTTTCATCTCCCGTGACTTTTTATAAATGTGGTTAATGATGCATTTGTTTAGCAATTGAAGAAACTATAACAAATGTATGTAAATGCTTCTTTCATTGTATTGTACTTTCTCTAATTTGACAATGTTAGAAAAATAAATCAATGTGTTGCGACCATCATCCAAACAAAATAAAAAGACAAAACAAAATCTTCAAGATATCCATAAATTGATTGAAACCCATGTTTCACGGTATTGGGAATAGTTTCCATATCCATCTTCCTTTAACAATTAAGATAACAAATAAAAGACAATGTTTTGTCACAATCACCCAAAGGTGATTGTGACAAAGACATGTTCTTTTTACTCAATTAAATGACAATTGAATTTTCTCATCTCCCGTGACCTTCTATAAATCTGGTTAATGATGCATTTGTTTAGCAACTGAAGAAACCATCACATGTTCTAAGACACTTAAAAATTATGTCTTCTTCAAGTTTTAGTTGGAATTCAAACACTGACAATGAATATGAAGATGATTTACAGAATGACATTCAACGAAGTGTGAATGAATATATATTTGACCTTAATGGTCGTCGACGTCGCAAGCGTCAAATTTGTAGAGAACTAATACGATCTCTACAAGATGAAAGAAGTTCGTGAGCGTATATACATTGATAGAAATCGTCTTTGAGGGCCATCAACGTGTATTCGGACTATTTTGCGAGAGAATTCAACGTACACCGACCAACAATTTCGCACAGATTTCGGATGCGAAGACATGTCTTCCTTAGGTGTAGTGGAAGCTCTTGGTGCTCATAGTCCATATTTTCAACAACGATTTGAAGCATGTGGTAGACACGGTTTATCACCAATACAAAAATGCTGCTTCTTGTAAGAATGCTTGCTTACGGAATGTCCGTTGATGCATGTGATGACTATATTCGTATCGGAAAAAAGCACAACAATTGAATGCTTGAAGAAATTTTAGAATGTGTGGTTAATGTTTTTGGAGAAACGATTTTGTGAAAGCCAACGGAGGAGGACCTCAACGCTTGCTTCATGTTGGGGAGACACGTGGTTTTCTGGTATGTTAGGTAGCATAGGCATGCATTGGGAGTGGAAGAATTGCCTGATGGCTTGGCAAGGTAAACGCCGAGGGATGGAAAGGCGACCGTTGTTCTTGAAGCAGTCGCTTCCTACGATTTGTGGATATGACATGCTTTCTTTGGCACTCCAGGTACTTGTAATGATATAAATGTCCTTGATCGATCTCCAGTATTTAATGATATTTATAATGGTGTAGCCGGCGATAGGCTTTCTTGATGTGTATAACTTGGGTTATTATTTAACAGATGGTATATATCCTCCATGGGCTACATTCATCTAGTCCATTCGATTGCCGCAAAGTGATAAACATAAGCTCTTTGCTCAACACCAAGCGGCAAGAAAGGATGTTGAGCGTGCCTTTGGGGTATTGCGAGGCACGATTTGCTATTATACTGAGGACCCGGCACTTATGTGGGAGGTATGTGGGAAAAATTATGAAAACTTGTATCATATTACATAATATGATTGTCGAAGATGAGCGAGATACTTACACACGCTTGCCAAATGCTTGGACTATGAGCAGGCGACATTGCGATGGTAGCTTAACATGACAATATTTTAACGGCGTATTCCGAACACGCAAGATATCTTAAAAGTTCGAGATAAAGAATCAAGGCCGCTTACTCCATGATTTAATCGAGATAAAGAAATCGCCGCCTATGTTTGGAGACATGATTTAATTGAAAATGTTTGGAATTTTATTCGAATTTTATTGTAGTTGTTGTATTATTTTCGGATATTGTTGTGAGTTTCTTTGAATTGTTTATGTAATGAATTTAATTATTGTACTTTTTAAAATTTATTAATGAATATTAATATAAATATTATTCGACTTATAATAAATTGATAATATTATTATATTATTATATTAATTAATTATAATAATATTATATTATAAATAATATTGAATTATTCTGGTTATACTAAATTAATAATATTAAAAATAAATAATATCAAATTATAATAAATTATATTCAAATTATAATAAATAAATATTATTTTAATAATGAGTATTTAAATAATTTCGAAATTATTTATTTATGCAATATCAAATTTATTTATTAGTATAAATTGAAAGAATATATTAAAGTAATAGAGATAAAGATGGTGGGTAGATAAAGTTGTTGGAGATAAAGATGGTGGGGTATATAAATGTGTTGGATTTTGTGCCAACCATTGGGAGGGTTTTTTTGTTTTAAATCAAATGTGTATCTAATGGATTAGTTTATTGGTTTTTAATGGGTTGAGTTTGATTTTGGTTTGATTTCAATCAAACCATTGTACTTGCTCTAAGCCTAAAAACTACCTACCTTAACATCTATAGTCTCTTGATTGAGAAGATGTACTATGCTTTGTAATGAAAGCAGACTGCTCTTGCAATCATACAAACTTAGTGTAGATCTGATTTCAATCAAATCACCTAGTAGAAGTCGCAAAAACTCTATAAGTCTTCCCGTATTTATTCCATACTGCCACCAAGTCGAGCAGTGCACTACTAATAGCTTAATGCATTTGTTCATATACGGTACAACCTAAAGGGTTTCCAATATACAAGTAAAAGACCAAAAGCTGGGTCAATACAAGTCAACTTAATTGCACAAAAATCTCAACTACTTCATAGCAGCACCAAACTGATACATGAATATACCAAGGAAAACCGATTTACTAATAAAAGGGCGCACATGTAAATTACAGAATTCACAAAATACCCACCAATTCTATATGTAATGCTGTGTATATTGTTAGGCAAAGCAAATTTGGAAAGTTAAAGTTACAAGTACTGTCAACAGAAAGCATCTTGCCTCATCACAGGAGGGAGAAGTTGAAAACTAAAATACCAAAAGTATCGATAACAATAGTAATTGCGGTGAAACCTATTATACCCCAGAATCGCAGTAGTCCACTAAGCCTGAAATCACACCAAAATAAACATCAAGTTAAAATTGATTACATACTAGCTAATTAAACTGGTCAAGTTACGTCAATTTTTTTTATATACATTATTCTAGTCGAGTTGGGGTACCCCAATCAACTTGCATAAAATTTACTAGTCTTGTCACTTGTGAGTCCACTCGAACTCGAGTTGAGTTTTGGAGTGCAATACTTAGGGTTCTTCAGAACTTTTATTTTCAGATTTCTTTGTTTGGAATTGTGGAAAATTATGTCAATTCACATTCTTGTAAATTTGTTGTAAAACCATCAATTCTCATATTACTGATGTACATCCAACCGTCATTTACCTTGTTAGCTATGTTGTTTGAAAGCCAATCAAGTCCCTCGTATAGACCCTCTCCAGATGTGGCACATGTGCTCTGGATGTACCTGGAAGAAACAAGAAGTCGTCATTGGAAAATGGAAGTATGTGAGGAAGAGCGAGAGGGAGGAGAGAGAGGGGAAGGAGGAGAGAATGCTAGTACGTAAAATTACCAGTGTCTCTGTCGAAGAGAATGCAGACCAAGCTTATCAGTGATCTCAGCAGCATTCATAGCATTCGGAAGATCTTGCTTGTTTGCAAACACAAGTAGCACTGCATCTCTCAATTCATCCTATACAAATATATGTCATCATAATTGAATCGAATAAGAGTTCAATTTATAGTAAAAGAAAAATCATCCCAATTTCTCAATGTTTAAGAGTATAAACCAATTAATTGAGATCTTAATATTTTGCAGTACCTCATTGAGCATCCTGTGTAGCTCATCTCTAGCCTCGACCACACGGTCACGATCGTTGCTGTCAACCACAAATATAAGCCCTTGTGTGTTTTGGAAGTAGTGCCTCCACAAAGGTCGGATCTGAAAACAGTTCAAGTAAAATTTCAATAAATCCCATATATTTCAACCAGCCCACAAACAAAGCTACCATTCAAAAGTCAACGAGTAGGAATATTTTTGGAGTAATACAAAATTTAATATTCTGGCCCCAACTTTTCAACTCCACTTCAGCAGCATACTTATAGGAGTTAGCTAGAGCCTGAAAGAATCTATTAACACTATATTGTCTACACAATTGTCATGCATAATTATGGCATATATATAAATATGAATCAGTAAAAGATAACCCCAAAATATCTCCCAACTCTAAGGACCCCTCTACGTGGTGCAGCTGGTTGAGAATTATAAATGAACCAGACTGTCAACCATAAGCACATCCATGCAGTTACCAAACATTACACGTTACACTTCCTCGCATTGATATCTTTAGAATTTAAAGACATATTCACATTTACCTTACAGTTAAGGAAGGATTTGACTTATATATTCTCAACCCCCTTCAGTGTCAGATTAAAGAGTATTCCAGTTAAACAGCATATCCACCAAAATATTATTACCATACTGTTAACACTCACGAAGGGACTCAAAAACTAGGCGCAGCATTAATGTGTAGTTCATGAATCATGATTAAGTTAATTGACTGCTTGACAGAAACTACAGCATTACCTCATTCATGCTAATTCATTACACACTCAAATGGACATGGATCTCGTAACAGTCCCAAGGAATACATGAGTATTTAATGGCTGGGAGATAGAGAAAAACAATGTGGCTGAGATAATCCACAGTAACAGCATATGATAATTGGGTGGTGCCCAAATATTAAATGATATCTTGGGCTTCCCTTAAGATTAACAAGTAAATCATTTTGAATGAAACCTATGCAGCAAGACCACATAAAACACTATGTTGAACCACAACATGGATAGCATTCCCTCTTGGACTTGAGGGAAGCAGAAGACCCAAATGAAGGAGTGGCTCTCAGTTATGTCTAGCTCGCAATTATGTTAGGTGCTGAAAGAAAGCAATGAATTGGCATGCGACCGTAATCCATTAGCACATTAAATAAATAACTTACCAAGAAAAGTGAATCAGCGAATGATATATTTTTAAAAAAAAAACATGCATGTAATTATCTAGGTTAACTGTTTATTTTAAGAGCATTAGCATGAATAATTTATACTATCAAATTTCAGACATAGCTGCTAAAAGTTGGTAGAAAAAGATGGCAGAGCTTGACAATTGTGTGGCATTAATCCCAAACAGGGTTCATAGTTTCAGAGTCAGAGAAATTTTGGAGACTCTGTTCGGATATCAGGGGTGCCAACACCGAGCCAATGAAATGATAATCTAAGAACCAAAAAATAAAAATTGTTTGCTAAGTAAAACTTCAAATAATTTAGAAAGTAGACAGCCACATAGTGACAGAGTATCAACAAAACTCAAACAAAGATATTTACTCCTTACCTTGTCCTGACCCCCAACATCCCATACAGTAAAGCTGATGTTCTTGTATTCAACAGTCTCCACATTAAAGCCTGCCCAAAATGGTTGTATGAGTTAAATATAAGACGCAAGAAGTCAGCATTTAGTCATTGTAAAAAGCTTTCCGCTACATCTTAAGTAAAAGTTGGCTGTAGGCATCTTTTAAATAAGGTGGTTGAACTAGCAGAGATGACAAGCTAGTTGTAGTATTGAAACTTGATATGCAAGCAATGCAGTTGATAACCTTCACCTTATTTGCTTCAGAAGCTTTGTTGAGAATCAATAGGCTTGCATTCTATAATATCTTTTATCCAAAATCATACCACCTAGAACAATTTTGCTACAAATTGAAGTGTTCAAAAGTACATTCAAAGGTTTTAGGAGTATAAATTCGGTATCCACATAAAATGAAGTGAATACAGAAGAGAAATCAATACAAATGGGAATAAGTAATGGGAGAAACTGCAATGGAAAACCACTACATAAGGCATTGGCAAGGGGCCAAGGGCAGGACTCTCCAAAAATACAACCTACAACATGCTTCTTTTTTTCGATAAGTCAACCTACTACATGCTATTATCAATTACATTTAACAAATGCAACAAATTTGGGAGGCAGGAAAGAGAGAAGGAATAAACAAATAGCTGATCTGTTTTTTTTTTCACTCTAGGAAACAAACTCACTAGGTGAACAATATGGCCACCAGAAACGAGGGAGAAGACTACTGGGAGAGCTACCTGCTGCTGTTTGTTGTGAGGATTTGTGAGGAGGGAAAGTCATTTGGAAGGCTATATTGGTGAACTTGCTGAAGATATAGATGGTAGAAGCTGTTGATAACATAGTGCGATGGCGGTACAAGGAAGATGATCAAGTGACAATTAGAGAGAAAGAAGATGGAGAAGAGAGGTGTTTGTGTTTCATAAACTACATTGTTGGAGTTCATAAGATGAGTTCTGAGTACAGGTATGCTGTGACTATAAAAGGGTTTGGGTATGTCCCGTAACTTACTGAGAAGTAATTCAGTTGAGTGGCATGATTGAAAGATTAAGATTCCAGAACCATCAAAAACATTTTTAATATTTTACTTCCCTTTAATTACAGTAAATTTTGAGGTCCAAATTAAGGTTTAACTTTGTGTATAATAAGGCAAGGAACAATAGCAATCCAAATGAAATTTAGTGAGATAAAAGCATACCAATGGTACATTTAGTTGTAACAACTTCCCACAACTTGAGCTTATGCAAAATTAAGATTCCAGTACCATCGAGAACAATTTCAAAATTTTACTTCTCTTTAATTTCAGGAAAATTTTAAGGTCCTAAATAAGGTTCAACTTTGTATATTATAAGCCAAGAAACAATAGCAATCCAGATGAAATTTAGTATGATAGAAGCTTACCAATAGTAGGAATGGTTGTGACGATTTCCCCCAACTTTAGCTTATACAAAATTGTGGTTTTACCAGCAGCATCTAGACCAACCATTAGAATGCGCATTTCTCGCTTGGCAAACAGGCGACTGAAAAGTTTGGTGAATGACATCCCCATCTTTGTATCTGACAAATTAACACAAAAAGATATTAAATGTGACTTGGTAAATGTTTAGTCTAACGCAGAACAAAATTTCATAAATATCAGAAAGGGTAACAGAGTGAAATAACGCAAACAACAAGCAAGTAAATGGAACCTGATGTTGAATTATATTTAACCATTAAAACAATATGACAAACATGAATTTCATTATGCACAAATAAGGTAATAGTACATCAGAGGATGAGAAAGACGTCAACCAGTCTAATGTTTTGTTCATTTCCAGAAAAGCCATTCAGTAATGTGCAAAGTTTCCGCTAGATCGGATTATATCCTTCACGATTAATTGAAGGGAAAGTTTAGGAGACTAGGACTAAATCAACGACAATGCTAGAAATAACACTTCTAACCGCCGCCACAATCCCCATCTCGCTTGTGTTTCTTTCACTTCAAAATTCCAAACCAGCCGAATCTACCACGCCCAAGTTCCATCATTATTATCAAAATGTCCCACCAACGACACCTCAACAGGAAGAAGAAAGCAATAGAGCCAAATCAAAATTGCAACTAAAACCAATCACCTGCGACTTTGAAACTGAGTCATAAAGATCCATATTCATTGATCAAGTCTTCTTACATCTCTCTCTCTCTCCTTACAGAGCATCACACTTGCTTCGATGCCCACCACGTATATACCACCTCCCACCCACAAACAGCAGGTGAGCACAGATTATGCATCTTTGGCACCATTATTATATGGGCCTACAATCACCAAATGGGCCCATTTGTAAAATTATGGCAGTTAAATAAAACCTGTTGTACATGGCATAGTTGAGGCCATTGTTGTTGACAGTGGGGAAGCAGCAATTTATTCTATATTCAAGACTTGAAAAGATGATGCTTAAAATAGAACAATCATTATGGATGTACACCATAACAAGTGATGACTAGAGATGACATGAATTCAAACAAGCACATCTAGTAAAAATATCCAATCTGAAAAGAGAATTTAGATGAGTTGGCAGAGGTAATAGTTATTCCTGTCTCAATTTCCTTCATCTTTTTGGATTGTCTTCTCATGAGAAGTCCCCCCCCCCACCAAATTTAATTTTATTTCTTTCAAGGCTCATTACTGGTTTTCTGGATTTGCACTTCTTCTGCAATCTCACCAATAGATTGCTATCCTCCCTTGCATCGTGTGCCTATCGACGTTTGGTTGCAGGAGTTTATAGAGGTTTTCTCTAGCGGGTCACCCCTTTCCTAAATTTTCCGGAATGCTTTGACTTGTTGTCAGACTACTCCCCTCTTTCCTCTCGCATCCTTTACTCGGATAGCCAAGGTGCTTGTTACATTTAAGAGTTTTTTTGGTCTTATGCCTATTCATTAAATACAATAGTAGACAGAGATGCATGCCTCTTAAGACCTTTTCTCTGCGTATGTGTTTTAAATGTAGGTTGCAAGCTGAGAGCCATGCTCACCTTCTTCTATATAGCCCTGCGGCTGGAACATTCGGTCCATGCTCTATAGCATTTATAGAGAACCCCTCTTCAGTAGAGGTAGCTGTTGATGCCCACAGCTTTTTAGGCTTTCAGAGGGGCAATGATGCACTAGAAATGCAATTAAATTAAATATTTTTCATTTCTCAATAGCTTCTAATTTCTTTTTTTGATAAATCACTACCTGAAAACTTAAATTGCAACCAACACCATGGATAGAAAAAGAATCTCAATTCAATTCAAATCCCAAACTCATTTCTGCAGAAAAAAGGAAATTAAAATAAACAAAACTAGGTTTAAACCTGTCAAAATCAAGTATATATATGTATACACACACACATATATAGTTTAAGCCTTAACAGCAAAATCCAACGATAATTAGCTATCCATCAGATCAGAAAACAGGTAAGAATCACAACAAAACATACACTGACATCGATCATCCACAACAGAGGATACAAAATATCAATCCAAATAATCAATCAAACGAATCAAAATTAAGGATAGAAATGCAACAAAACACATACACCTCTTATTTACAGATCTAACACACACACGGTATATATGTACACAAGAACGGAGTTAGAGCTTGAACCGCATCGATGAGAGAAAGAAAGAGGGACTCACGATGGGAGAGAAAACGGAAATTCGAAAATGGAGCAGTCGTTCAGCGTTGAAGGGAAATGCTGCTGCCTTCGGAAATAGGAGTATTTTGGATACGGAAGAGATCGAGAGAGAATCATATAAGAGGCCCGAGATTCAAGACGAACGGACGTTTAGAAAGCCGTCCGATATTTTAGTTTTGGTTTGATGGGTTTTATTTTTAAGATTGTGGTTGGGAACGGCGTAAGTGTTTGCCGTTAAGACTCCGCTTAGATACGAAGCAGGGCAGATAGTTGTGCATATCAATTTGTCTTTGAGAAAATGGGACCCAACCCAACAAGCATTATTCTGCTCACGCTCGCCTTGAATTTAAGTTTCCAACCTTAGATCTGTTTTTTCATAACAATTATCTTACGGCAACCAGACTAACAACTCTCAAACTCACTTTCCAAATACCTCGTTTTCTGTTTTAATTACATTTTTTTTTAATTTTTTATAAAAAAATTCACTCTAATAAGCATTTTTCATACAACTTTTCAAAAACTAAAATCTCTCAAATCTCAACTGACAAACCTAACTACCAATATATTTTCTATCATTTTTATTTCTATTTTCCTATCACAATTTGAATAAAATATTTATATTATGAATTTATATTATATGAAAAAATACTGTGCAGTTTAGGAATTTCAATTATTTTTTATCTAAATATGTATGTCAATTTAAAGGCAATTTATGTATAAACATTAATTACTTTTTGTCCTCTCGCATATTAATCAAATATTTTTGTTGGTTCTAAATAATTCGATGTTAATAAATTTTATAAAATAAAATAGGTATCTTTCTATTTGATTGATATATAGTTAACGATGATAATGATATAACAAAAAGAAATATATATCAATTGCTTGCAACTATAAGAACATTAATGAAAAAGAAAAAAAAGATGGTATGATTGATTTTAAACTTATTTTTTTTTCCTAAGTAACAAAGTGAAATGATACAACAAGTGTCCCAACAATACAGTTTGACCAGCTACAAAACCATAGCAACCTCAAATTAATAATAGACAATTGATCACCACATTTTTATGAAACAACGCAATACTAGTAATAAAAACAAAATTGAATGTGAAAATTTGTTGTAAGTAGTGCTATAACTATAATCCGTTTATACCAAAATTTCCTACATCCCGAATTGATTGATACCAGTTAAACTTCAAAGAAGCACGCACGTACAGTAACTAACAGATTGACTTCCAATTGTATTAGCTCGAAATGTATTGTTGCCGACTTTTAAGAAACCGATGAACTCAACAGGCCAAGTCAAAGACACCTACTTTTCTACAATTCAAAAGTCATCAACCACATTCATATGTCATATCATTCCAACTTTTAGCAAAAACCCCAAGTAACTCCCAGCCAATTTTCACCCTTATGCAATCCAAGTCAACAAATAACTTGCCAATCTCCAACCAACACATTTATACCTCAACCCAACCTAGATCTTAGCAAGAACACACTCAAATATCCAATCTTTATGTCTTCAATCCCCCAACAATGAGGAAATGCTCTTAAATGATTCATGTTCTTCATTGAATTCTGGAACAAGGGTCACTGATAAAAACTCCAAGTCTTCATAATTCTGCAGCAACCAAGAACAATGGCAATTAAGTCATCTTTTAAACAGAAAATGGAAGAAACAGAGAAAGAGAAGGAATCAAAGAAGCTGAGATCAATCAAATCGCCCAAAGGCTTAAGAACTCAGCATGAAACTACCCAATTCGAGTGGCCATCACCGGATTTATCTAGCAACAATTCCAGCCCCAAGAAAGAAAGTTCTTGGGCAAGTACCTAGTATTAGTTTTTGTCTAGTTTTTAGGACAATTTTTAAGAACAGATGTTTTATGTTGTTTCTTTTTAGTATGCATCAATGACTTCATTACTATAACAAATTCATTGAATCATTGAAATAATTATGAGTCAAACTTCACTATTAAGGAAATAATCAAAACATAGTACTTTGACCACTAAATTTGCAACCAGTATATTCAAGAAAAAAGTTCCATCCTTACATGTAAATTCTCGATTATGTTGCTTGAAATAACCAAATCTCACTGAGTGTCGATTATGTTCCAATATGATTTGTAAATGCTTCTGGCTATCATAAAGTATCAAATATGATAAGCTATACGAACGCTCAACATGCTACGCTTTTGATTATAATACAGTTGAATGAACCCTTCTTAAGCCATCCAGAAGGCATCAAGTTTAGCTAAATTCAATTAAAAGGTGATTTAATAATTATAAGCACTTACCTTTACGTTGACTTGACCACGCTCGTTCGGGCATGTATGTCATGATCAACAAAGTGTTCACTAGAATCGACCAATTTCTTAGCGTGCATTCATCCGTGCTCCCAAATCCGAACCTCTTCATGTGGAAAAAGTTCACATGTTCCTTCCCTTTAACAAAAACAAGATGATTAGTCTTTCACAATGTTCCAATTATGCCTTTTTAATGGACAAAGTACTCTATGTGATCACAAACCAGAAGTGGTCATATCCATCAATTGCCTGATTACAGCAGTAGCAGAAATACTTTACAAGATGGACAGTGCATCTTGTCGCAACCTTCAGTTCGTGAAATTGCCATCTTACAAGTTGGACATTGTTTTGTTTCACGAAGTATTTGTTTGACACTAAGAAGCTCTTGGATCATATCCTTTTCACAACGCCTTTGGTCATCCTTTAACGCAAGGGCTGGTGCTCAAGGATCCAACATTGCATATTTATCTAACTTTAGAGAAGTCAAGTTAATCAAATCAATTTAAACAAATCTTAGCATGAACTAAAACACATTTATTATGGCTCGATAAGGAGGAAATTTTATATATGTATGCTAAGAAATGAATATTTTTTAGTACTAAATGTAGAATACTAAAGAAACCCAAAGAAAAAAGCATATAACACTAAGGATCTCTCTCTCTCTCTCTCTTTCTTTTTCTCTCTCTATCACACACGAAACCCATGGCCAATCCCAAGTATTTAAGGCCCGCTAAAAAATTCTATTGCAGATAAATTAAAAGAAATGGAGAAATGGAAACTTGTGTATGAGTGTATGTTATGATAAACGGTACTAGGACAATAGGCTAGCAACAATCACAAAAGTCAAAATTATATCGTATTGGTTGTATTGTGCATAGTTATTGAGCCCCCTTACAGTCAAAAGTGGAGTGTACTCGCCAAGAGTGTAGCTATGGAGTGTAGTTACTGAGTCACCTCAACTTAACAGTTGCATGTCCATAGATCTAAAAACGATTTCCAAAAAATGTGATGAGCATGCTGATGATGAACATGACTTAAAAATACTATCATAACCTACCATCTTGATGTTGTGATTCTTCTCGGCTCAGTAACACCGCCTCGCAGAATTCTATCGAGTCGACTCACCATCAAAACTTGCATTAAGCAGATCAATTTCATTTGCCAACGGAAATTGATATTCAGTTTAATTAGTAGCAAAATTTTGCAGAAAGAAACCAATGTATAACTACCAACCAGTGAATCATGGGAAAGATTCTCTTTCTTAATTTTATTTTCCTTTTCCCTTTTCTAACTTAGACGACTCATTTTCTTTTTTCCTACATTCTAAAACTTGAGGGTACTTTAAACCATTTACAACATAAAAGGAACTAAGGAAGATACATATATTATGACCCATATCAAGAAAGAAAGAATTCATTGAACCATCAATACATGTACCTGCTGCAATGTCAATTTTTGGCTACAGTATCCTTCCTAGCTTGAATTTTGTGGGTTGATAAAGCTGACATGAGGTTCTGAGCACTGCAACCAATCAACCTAGCAGCACTCGTGGTTCAATTTTAGAACCTTAACATGATGCATATTTTTTGTGTTGTATATGTGCAATGCCTAAAACATGTAATGTTGTTTCCGAGCTGACTTTGAATGACAATAAAACCCACGACCCATAAGTTAATCAAGAATCACCTACTGAATTGAAAACATAGATTATAATTCATAACATAGGGTACAAACCTTTGCATCAGTTAGAATAAGCATCAACATAAGTGATGTGCCCTTTGTACATCAGGAGTATACAAGCAAAGTTCCAACTAAATAAAAAAGGCTAGAGCACCTATTCATTAAATTTACAAAAGAATATCTAATGAGGAATTATGGCCAGAGCACCAACAAAAAAGGTCCTCCTTCGATCTATCCACTAGTAATTTTGTATTATCAAAGGCTATACAATTCCTCACCAACCACATGGTCCGACATACTGCAAGACAAGTGCCTACTGAAACATATAGTTCAAAAACTAGTGCACAACAATCTTTCAAAAACAGTGCACGCCATAGTCCTTCAAAAATAATGCACGACATATGGACCATTAATCTTCCTCACATGAGTTGAATGAAGAATTAAACCTATTTTCAAGGTTACATGGATTCACATTACTTCTATCATTGTTGAGCCGTTTGCTTGTACTACCTCGGGGAGTACTCAAGCGTTGAATCTCTGTAAATAACAATAATATGGAATTTTGATTAATGCAAAATAAACATTTGAAGCAATCTGGAAAAACATTAATGTTATAAAATATACCATCATGATGCCTCTCAAGATCTCGCGGCTTCTTAAGCCTTGATGCCCCGAGCATTCGTAACCTCAGATGTGAGAAGATGTGGAGCTCGATTGATAATTTTCTCCTCAGTCTCCCCTGTGGCTTGAACGATTGCAATGCTAGATTGCAATGCTTCAAGTTTAGTCTTCCTCATCAAATGGAATGCTTGAACTTCATTCGCTGCTTTCAAGGACTCAAATTGAGTCTTGTTAGCTTCTTGCATTATCTGAAATTGACTATTTTGGGAGATCCTCCATTCAAGTACTTGGTCACTCAACCTTTTATTCCGCATAGATGCTTCATCGGACGCATTGTTGTCGTTCGCCGCGACGTTAAACAACGTTTCTCCTTCATGATTTCCTTCCTAAGGTCGTGGTAGTGGCTTAGAGTGGATACAACTTGGAGGCGAGGCCCAGTGGGTGTGGCGGGTGAGGAGAGTCATCACTTACATGAATGTGTGTAAACGGATAAACACATGTATCGAGAAAGCCTTCAACACCGGTGGTATCAAGACCAATACCAAAGAAAGTCATTCATAGGAGACACGGTGGGGTAGTTGCATTGATCGGATCACTTCTTGGAGAAGGTCGACTTTTACTTTTTTCACGGGAGAAATGTGCCACTTGGTCGAGTCTTGAAGTATCTCGCCGGCCGGTGGTAGAACTTAAAATCACGACCATGGTCATTCTTGAATGCTTCATAACAAGCTCCCAACTACAATAACATATAACACAATATGTAAAAAGTTTTAAATCATCATTAATAGTAACTTTAAATGTGGTAGCGCATCCTATGACAATGTGTTATAATGCAATACTTTTGTCTACCAAGAGTAGACAGGAGACATTTACATCCACCAAAAACAAATAAACCAACTTTAAAAAAAGATGTCAAACTATAAACCTCATCGGCCATGTTTGTACCGCTTTGATGGTTTCGATTGACTCGGTCACGATAGCTTTCCATTTTGTAACATCGGCATGGTGTAGTCCACCTATTCTCCAATCCTTTTTTAATGCGTTTTGTTCAGTTGTTTTTTACAAAAGTCCTCAAAGATGTGAAACCATAAAGTATCACCGGTCGACCGGTACCAACAATCGGATTCTCGAGCGTTGCACTCCAAGCCTCACAAAGTGCCTCGTCTTCTTTGTGGTTCCGGTTAGCATGCTTTTCTATTAGAAACTTTGGGTGGCACACTTGATGTTTTAGGCGAGTTTGATTGATTGAGATGTAGGAAAATGAGCTTGACTTTATGTAGAATGGGGTGGTGTAGTAGATATGGGATGTTGGGTAGATGGATGGTTTCTTGCTTGCATTTGTTCCATTAAGAAAGAGGCGTCTGCAGCGGCACGTGTTGCGTGAGTTGCTTGAGCTTGTTGGAGTGGTATTGGAGGAACATAAATCCATGCGGCTAGTTCAATGTACTTTCTTGTGTTGGCGAGTCATTTACAGCGAGTTGCACATGCGGCAAGTTTTGGTGGAAAGGTGGCCGGGAAGGATCCATTAAACTGTAAGAAACACCAACATAAACTTTTAATACCTAACCTATCTCATACAACTATATAAGAAAATTCAATTAATTATCAAAAACTGTCTAAACAAACGTTTAAGAGGGTATTTATATGCCCTAAAACAAACCAAACCATAAAAGGAATAAATGAACAATAATTGACGAAAAGCCCAAAATCTTCCAAGGCCTGTAACATTACTTAAACAGCGTTTTTTGGGCTTAAAGCGAACTCATCTGGGTAAATGCGGTGGGCCCCGTGATTCATCGAGAGCAAAAAGTTATATAAAATTAAAGTTATGTCGACCATTAAATGATTTCTACTAGTGCGTAAGGAAAACTAACGGAATACTGTGAAAACTACTCGCAGAACCAACTTTCAGAAATTGCCGTTGGACCCCCTGAACTTCGAACTCTTCCCTGGAACCTTGCTCAAATAAGTCTCGGCCACCTGTTCTACATCATTTTATTTTCTGCTGAATATTTCACATCTTTCAAAGTAACTGCTTCCAGTAAATTAACAGAGCAACATACCCATTTTTTTCTTAGCTGAGTTTCTTTATCTTCATTCCCATCCGTGTCTCACAGGTGGGGGTCAAAGAACAATAAAAAGCATGAGGTTTGAGAAGAAAGGACATATTTTGAGGTTTATCTAACCTTTCAAAAGCTAGAAAGATTCTCTAATATCTTC
>JABEVN020001702.1:0-23950 GCA_013146195.2 Codonopsis lanceolata | reverse complement strand
GGCCGCTAAATACGGTATGAAGATTTAAATGTTTTTCGGGAACCACATTTCAATTGGTCAATACCTATCATTGAAATATGTTAAGAAGAATTTTCAAAATTGTGTCTGGTCAATACCTTGTTTCAAACATAATCGAAAACTTTAAATTTCTAGCTGCACTCGGCAGATAAAAATCCGTCGTCGAACACGACAAAGAAAACTTTTCTTCAAGTTTTTTCGAAAATTGTAAAAAAAATCATTCTTTTTCCTTTCCTTTCTTCTCACTCTCTCTGTTTTTTTTCAAATATTCCTCTTTTTTATTTTTTGAAATATTCATCTTTTTTGTTGGTTTTTGAAATATTCATCTTTTTTTGTGGTTTTTGAAATATTCATCTTTTTTTTTAAGTCCAAAAACTTGTTTTTGAAAAAGATTTTTGCTTTTATTTGAAAAACAAAACAAAACTTTTCTTCTTCTTTTTTTTTTAGAAAACCTTTCCTTTTAAAAGGAAATTATTCTAAAGGTAGGGTAAGAATACTATACCTTTCTTACTTTTTTCGCCCGGGTGGCTGCCGCGAATTCGGCTGATTTTGGCATTTCTGCCACCCTTTGCCTTTTCAGGCCGGGGACTTTGTTTTTATTTTTCTTTTCTTTTATTTATCTTTTCTTTTTTCTTTTTTTTTCTTTTCTTTTATTTTCTTTTCTTTTTTCTTTTTTCTTTTTTTTTTTTTTCTTTCTTTTTTTTCTCTGTTCTTTTCTTTTTTTTCTCTGCCACTGAAATTTTTTTTCCAAGTTGACTTTGTGGCTGACCCGCTGGGAATATTATTTTTCTTTGTCCTTTGATGGATGGTCGTCAATCTTTGGTTAATAAAATTAATTTTGTTAACCCTTCGTTAATCTCAGGGACCGTTTTGGAAACTTTGAAACTTGAGGACTTAAGTGTCGCAGTTTCAAACTTTGGAGGGGGAAAAAGGAAAAAGTCTCTTTTCCTCTCTTATAATGGACGGGAGTGAGGGAGAGGAGCTTATTGCTCCTTTCTTCTTTCTTTCCTTTTCCTTTCTTCAGCTCCTGCGCCATTGTTGCTGTTGTTTGTTTCTTTTTCTTATTTTCTCAATTTTCGCTCATTTTCTCAATTTTCTTTTGCCAATTTCAATGTTTTGTTTAGCAGATGGCATCTTCTTCTCGATCCAGGTAGGGGAAGGCTCCTATGCACCCAGAATCTAACAGGAGGAGGAAAGAGTTTCCTCCCTTGATCTAGAATAAGCTCAAATACCGGTATTATAAAGATGACTGGGGCAATATCTTGCGAGACAGGACCACTCACGTGTCCAATCTTCCTCCCACCGCTGTGAGTTTCTTTCTTTTCTGAGATTTTCCTGGCTATACTTCAGATCTGCTAAATTTCTGCATTGTTTGGGACTTTTGGAGCATTCTTGTCTTTATTAATGATGCATATGCATGTCCTATTTATGCCTAAATTATGTAATTAAGTAGTGATGCGTGAAATTTTTATGATTTATTTTTGCGATGCATGATTGAACTAGTGGTCACTATTTGACCCTACTATGCATGATTTATATTATAAATGCAAATTAGGCTATATGATGCATGTTTTACAATAAAACATATTTTTGCATGCAATAGAATCACGAGACGGACTTTTCGGAATACAATTTAAATATTCCGAAACGCACTTTCGGGCATATTTCGGATAAAAATGGGCTAAAAATAGATATATTTTATGCCCTTAGATTCATTTTTCATGCATGCTAATGCTGCAGGGACATAGTAAATGCCATAAAAATATTTATTTTCATGATTGGCGGCAGTTTATCTTCTTTTTAGCGCACTCTCGATGCAGCTTATTGGACAATGAAATACACATAATTGATGCATGAACTACTTTATTTGATGTAAATGCAATGCAGAACAGTTATGGGATGATGCATGAATATTTTCCTACTTTGTTATGTACATGATAAATGCAGTTTAACATGCATTCCTCTGATGCCTAGGATGCGAAAATAACTATTTAAATGCAAAATAATTACATATAATCTTTTTTTCGCTTTTTTTTTGAAATACATTCTTAAATGTATTATTATTATTTATTGAAAGAATGTAAAAGAATGTGGCATATATTTACAACATATACTTTTTTTTTTACTTATACACTTTTTTTTTTTTATAAAAGAATTATGTTTAATGAAATTAAATGCTTATTTACATGTGAATTTATGTACATGTATATATATAAAAAAAATGGTAAGTGTTTATTTAAAAATACAAAAAATGATTTTTGATTTGATGATTTTTTTTTATTTTTGCCTGCTACATTTTTTTTATGAAGTACAATGCATGCAACATGTTTATTACCTATTCATACTTATTTATCAAAAGACTGTACAAGGAAAAATAAGAATAGTGGACTCACATTTTCCTTCTTCCTTCTTTTTTTTTAGATTCGAGGAATTCCAGAGAGCGCGGGCATCATGTGCCAATGTTGCTGAGATTTATGCCATGTTGCCCGAGGCAGCGCAGCGTTTGGTGGAGGGCTCCGGTTTTAGTGTCTTCATGCATTCCTTCAACCACTTCACCAGCCATCTGCCAATCTTCGATGTGCTCAGGGACTTCTGGTGGGACACCACCCACACCTTCCATTTCAGTTGGGGGGAGGCGACCATGACCCCGTGTGACTTTGCCGCGATCACGGGCATTCCTACCAGCATAGGGGAGACCCTGGCTCCTGACTTTTCTCTCCGTCGGCATAGGGAGGAGGTAGTGGATCTCCTGGGCTTTGAGCCGGAATTCAAATCGACGGATGAGATTTTTATCGGCAGCGTACGGAGATGGCTTCTCAGCAATGCCGGGCGGGTGCCGGCCGATGATATAGCTGTCGTGATTCGAGTGGCTAGAGCATTTCTATTTTTCTTTCTTGGCACATCGCTCTTCGCCAACTCCTCTACCACCCTGAGGGTTTCCGTCCTGGCTTGTTTAGCAGATTTTGATCGGATTCCTTTATATGACTGGGCACAGGCAGGCTTGGCTGAATTATATGCTTCTATGGACAGGGCCTGCCGGAATGACTCGCCGACTCTAAATGGTTTTGCTCCGGCGTGGGAGGTATATGCCTTTTCCTGCTTTTGTTGTTTCTCTTCTATATATATATATTTTTTTATGTATACTCTTTTTTTTATTTGTTTTTTTCTTCAGCACCTATTTTTCTTTGGCTCTTTTTTTTTATTGATAACATATTATTATTATTATTATTATTATTTGCAGGTCTGGGCCTTCTCATTTTTTCATTTTTCGTCGGGTCCTCTCATTCGGCGAGTTCACCAGCCTCCATACTTGTCCCGATGACGTTGATGATAACGGGGTTTATCCGACCGGGGCGAGTTTTGCAAGGATAGGGAAAGAGTCTTTGGAGCGAATTGTTAGCTCAAGTCACGTGCGGTGCACTTCCTTCCTTGGGAGATGCGGAGGGTCATTATGTTCTTTGCTTTGGGACTCGGCCATTTGCCGGATCTTGATGGTTTCCATCATGGTGGATTCTTTATACATGGGTGAGCGGGTGAACCGTCAGCATCAGTCCGTTTTAGTAGCTCCAGTGGTGCTTCCTCGGCCTCCTTTCTGGGTGATAGAGCCCAATCGACTGCCAAACAGGTACCAGTACCTGGCGAAATACCTCATGCCAACGACAGATTATCCAATGATGGCGTATGAGGATTTCCTGAGATTAGTGCTGCATCCCCCTTTTCCTGCTCCTGTTGTGCCCAGGCGGCATTCTGATGCTTCTGCTAGGCCAGGGCCGTCTACTTCATCTCTCGACGAGAACGATGTTCTGAGCGATGATATTTGCTCGCTTTCGATCGGTGGGGAGGTAGTACGGTATAGCAGGTTCTTCCTGATGTCGAGATTCCCAAGGAGCGTCGTGTCCTGGAGCAGGCTCGTTCGGTAGACACATTTACCTTTATTGTCTCTCTTTCTTTATCTCTATTATTTTTTCTTGTATCTATTTTTTTATGCACTCATATATATATTTTTTATTTTCATTTTTTTTAAGACTAACACATCTTCTTCTTCTTTTTTTGAAACTAACACTCATTTTTTTTCATTCTTTTTTTTTTGTAGGTGAACGTGTCTACCTATAAGAAGCTGCTGCGGGGCTTTTTCAGTATCAGCAAGCTTTATCAGAAACTTGCTGATGAGTTCTCTTACAGGGGGAGCAGCACAGTGCGGCAGCCCAGACGTCGAGGTGATGATGATGATGATAATGATGTCGGGTCGAGCTGCAGCCGGGGCAGAGGTTGGGGATACAGAGCTGGTGGCACAACGGGTCCCTGGGTCATGGGTGGTGGCCTTAATAGGAGTCAGTCGTCCCGAGCACATTAGCTTCGGATTCCTGCGAATATTAGTCTTTCTCTCTTCTTCTTTTTTTATGTATATATTTTTTTTGTTTATAAAAGAAACTTGTACAGACATTATGATATAATGCAATAGAAATGTAAATGATGCAATATATTACACATGCAAAACAAAATTCACACAGAAAATAAAGCTATACCAGACATCTAAAAGGTAATGGCACGCTGTACTTTAAGAAAGGGATTTTATGAGAATACACCTTTGGATCGGAGTGGGCTTTTCAGGTGATACCGGAACAGGAGGACGGCCACTTCCCTTATTCTTTCAGCACCCTTTGGCTATTGAACCCGTGTTCGTAGCCACCTTTCATAGCCTCTCTTTCTTTCTCGCGATCATACACAGGAACAGCGAAGTGTCGGACAATAAAACCAACATACAAGGCATAAATTTCAGCAAAGTAGAAAGCACTTGGCGCGGCCATATGGGGAGCATGGCGCAGCGCCAAGGGACTCCTTTGGTGGCGCCATGGATTCTCCTGTGCGGCCACTGTTCACTTACTATTCACGCATTGTGCACCGAACTGTCCGTTTCTTCAGTTTTCGGTATAAATTCAGACGGAGACCAGCCTGATTTCATACCAATTCATTTCATTCCTGCCTTTTACAATTCACGAGCTCTCTCCTGTCTTGCCGCTGCTCTCTTTAGCCACATAAAATCCTTCGCATCTCTTTTTTATAAATGGCCGCACGTATTCCCACGACTTTGGAAATTGAGATTTACGAGAATGCCCTGGATTTTTGGATCCTTTCCTTGCGATCTGACGAGAGGGACTGGTTTGATCATCTTTTTGGGTTCAGGTGCCTTCTGTCCTGGCGAAATGTCATTATAAACTGGGACATGTTGAGGGGAGCCGCCAGGTTTTGGTCTCCTCAGGACCATTTATTTAACTTTGGCATGAATGAGATGTGTCCTACTTTTAAGGAGTTCTGCGCAATGCTGGGAGTGGCACCTACTCGCCAAATCGCAGTGCCCGCCTACAGAAGGCGTCCATATATGGCTATCCGGGAGCTTTTTAATTCTACCCGCAGTGCTACTCCAGGTTTCTTCAATGGGGAAACTTTTAATTTAATGGTTCTTCCTGGAGCCTTCACAGAATACAGGGAGGATGATGTGGACTATCTGCGGCGTAGGCTGACGGCCCTCTTTCTCTGTTTGGTAGGGAGATACTTGATAGTAGGTCTACTCGGAGTTGTCGATGCGCGGGTCGTTGACCTGGCATTACAGGCTCGAGATCGCCGGCTGAACATTGTCCCGGTGATTTTGGCGGAGACAACCAGCGGATCTCGCTTTGCTCGGTGATGAACTGTTCCCTACCGGTAGCCCCATTTTGGTTCATATGTGGCTAGAAGAGCATTTCCTCTGGGTTCAGGCTCCCGTGCCGCATGGAGCTCCTTATGACCCATCACTTTATGGCATGCGCGGGCATTTTCCTCAAACCAATTATTCTGAAATTGATTGGGCTGATCATTTTATCGTCGGGGCTCGATGGACATAATCTTGGTCATTCGCCATTGGGAGATCCGGCTTTTTCTTCGACATTCCAATGAGTATAACCAAGTAGTCATGTTGGGTCTTCATCGGACCTCTTTTTATCAACCGAACCGGATCTTGCGGCAGTTTGGGAGAGAGCAAGTGATCATGGACACCACTCGTCCTATATACATAGGAATGGAGCTTACGGATGAGGGCTTGGGTCCCACTATTCAGGGCATGTGGCTCAGAGATTCTGGGAGGCTGGACGCAGCCTATCCATATTCTGACTATATGCTTCTCTCCCTTGGGTATTTGGCATGGATCTTAGTAACTGCTGAGGGGCCGTCCCGCACTATCCGACGTGGACTGAGACACTTGCTGGGTCACCATATAACTAACGGAGTGGATGCTTGCCTGATGGAGATAGGCGAGGACATTGATAGGTCAGGGTTAGTTGTTCCTCAAGCTCTGGAGGCAGAATTCAGACGAGTACACGGCCTTGATACTCGGACGGCCCCTGGACCGAATACCGCGGGTCCCATCAATGTACCCCACATATTGAGCAATGTCAGTCAGCAGAATAACCCATGGGAACAAGAGGTAGCTGCTCCTCCTCCCCAGACTGGTTGGGGCACGGCTCTGAGAGTTGGCGGTCATGAGCCTCCACGGCTGAGCATGGCAAGCTGGCAGGACAATCCATGGGAGCAAGAGATAGCTGCTCCTCCTCCTCCACCCGTATGGGGTACTTGCTTCAGAGATGATGGAGCTGGTCCGAGCAATACAGCTGTCCAGGAGAACGGGGATGCTGACGATGAAGAGGGAGACACCTCTGGCGGCTCACATGCTAGCGAGTCTAGGGCTTCTTCCACGCCTCGCAGAAGGAGTATATGGGCCCGGCTTGGTGGACGCCGTAGACATTGATAGAAAACTTCGCCAGGTACTGATACCTATTCAGCAAAAAGCCTGATGCAATTGCCCAAATGGGAGGCATATGAGGTACCACTGGCGGTGTCAAAAGTGGAGAGTGCTAGCGGTTGACCCGCTCGCCCATATATAACGAGTCAACCATAATGGATACCATCAGTATCCGGCAGCGGCTCATCTCCAAAGTAACTGCATAATGACCTAAAAGGCTCCTCCAGGGAAGGAAATGCACGGTACCCGCGCCCGAACTGGCAATACGCTCCCGCACCCAATCTATGTTCGAGCAGTTGCTGTCTCGGTCCGACCGAACTCTGTTCTCGTCCAAGAACTCAGCCAAGTAAGGTGGCTCGTGAAAACGCTGATGCAACCAACCCGGCGTGAAATGAAAAAATTAAAAAGCCCAAACCTGCAAAGAAAAGAAAGAAAAAAAATCATCAGCAAAAAGAAATAATATGCTGCAAAAAAAATAGAAAACAAAAACAAATAAAGGCAGGAAAAGAAAAAATACCTCCCACGCCGGAGCAAGCCCATTAAGGGTCGGTGAGTCATTTCGGCTGGCCCTATCCATCAAAGCATACAGCTCGGCCAGACCTGCCTGCCCCAAGTCATAATCGGCAATATGTTCAAAATCCGCCAGGCATGCCAAAATAGAGACCCTCGAGTGGTGGAGGAGTTGGAAAAAAGAGAAATGCCAAGGAAAAAGAACAAGAATGCTCTGGCGACGCGAGCTACGGCCTCGATGTCATGCTCTGGAACCCTCCCGGCATTATCCAGGAGCCATTTCCGCACGCTGCCATTATAGACCTCGTCCGCTGATTTATATTCAGGCTCGAAGCCCAAAAGGTCTTCCACCACGTCATGGCGCTGACGGAGAATGTAATCGGGCTCCAAAGCCCTACCGATGCTGGTAGGAATGCCGGTAATAGCAGCAAAATCGCAGTGAGTCATGGTAGCCTCCCCCCCAGCTGAAATGGAAGGTGTGGGTGGTATCCCACCAGTAGTTCCTCAACACCTCGTAAATGGGGAAATAGCTGCGAAAGGGACCGAAAGCCCGTAGAAAAGTGCTAAAGCCTGAGCCTTCAACCAAAACATGTGCCACCTCGGGCATCAAGCTATAAATATCGGAAACATTGGTACAAGTTGCCCGAATCTGTTTCAGAGGCGTACGCATCTGCAAAAAGAAAAATGGCATATCAGAAAAAGAAAAAAAAAAGAAAAGGGAAGTTTACTATCCTTTTATTTTTCATGCACACATTATTAAATATAAGCATATCGCATATAATAAATAAAATGCTTGCATAATAATTTCTATATTGCACTTTTGCATTTTAAAAAAAGATTTTATTGCATTCAAAATTTTGAAATAATAAAATAATAATAATAATGCTACTGTTTGCATTCAAAATATATTTTGAGCATTTCGAAAAGAAAAAAAATAGAAAGTGTATGTTTTGCATTTGAATAAATAACGCATTTTCGCATTTTCTTGCGCAAAAGAAAAGATGCCCATGCATAATATTAGCAAGCATCCAATAAATTTTCTATTCCCGCATTTGCATCCAATAAAATGATATGTTCATGCATTAGCCATTTATTATTTGCATTTATTATCTAAATAATTGCATTCTAGCATTCGCAAAAATAAAGAAAAAATGTTGCAAATCATGAAAAGAAAATATTTCCATGGCATTTATCATGTTTCTGCAGCATAAGCATTTCATAAAAATGAATTTTATCGCATAAAATATCTCTGTTATATTTTGCATGCATCCGAAAATATATCTGAAAATATACCCGAAAAAAATGCATCATATTCCAAAATGTCTATTCCATAGGCATGCATCATATTAAATATTTTAGCCTAAAGCATGCATCATATAGCCAAATTGCATTAATAATATAAAACATGCATTGCAAGGTCAAATATTGCCAACTAGTTAAATTATGCATCGCAAAAATAAATGGCATAAATTTCATGAATAATTGCCAAATTGCATCATTTTAGCATATATATATTGCATGCATAAGCATTATAAGCAAGGTCGGGAATGCTCCAACAAGCCAAATCAGCACGAAAATCTAGCAGATCTGAAAAATCATCCAAACGGGTTTAGAAAGAAGAAACTTACAGCAGAATTTGGAAGATTGGATACATGGGTACTCCAATCACGATGAAGATTACTCCAATCATCCTTGGAGTAGCGATATTTGACGTAATTCCAGGCCAAAAGAGGAAGTTCCTTCCTCCTTTCGCTTGATTCTGGGTGCATCGGAGCCTTTCCCTTTCGTGATCGCGACGAGGAAGACATCTGCTAAGAAAAATACACAAATTGGCGAAAGAAAATTGAGAAAAAGAGAGAAAATAGAAAAGTAATAAGCAAAGCCGCAACAATGGCCACAAGTGTCGCAGCAGAAGAAAAGAGAGAAGAAGAAGTGAAGCAATAGCTTCACTCTTCCCCTTCCCGTCCACTTATGGGTGGAAAAAGGAATTTTTTCCTTTTTTCTCATCCAAAGTTTGAAGGTTCAGCACTTAAGTCCTCAAATTTTCAAAGCTATAAAATGACCCCTGAAGCTTAACGGAAAGTTAACAAAGTTAACTTTGTTAACAAAATTTGACGGTCATCCATTCAAAAGCAAGGGAAAGCTCCTATCCCCAGCAGATCAGTCGCCAAATGAGCAGAAAAGCCAAAAATATCAGCGGCAAATGTAAAGAAAAAAAGGTAAAAGAGTAAAATATATGCAAAGCATGCAATAAAAAAAAGGGGGAGAGATGAAAAAAAAAGAGCAAGCATGCAATAACACAAAAAAAAAAAAGGAGAGATGAAAAAAAAAGAGGGCAAGCATGCAAAATGAAAAAATGCAAGCATGCAAAATAAACAAAATGAAAGCATGCAAAAGAAAAGAAAATGCAAGTGTGAAAAAAAAATGCAAGGAAAATATATATGTGTGCAAAAGGCAAAAGGCAAGAAAAAGAAAAAAGAAAAAAAGGGGGCAAGGAGCAAAAGAAGAAATTTCCAGCCGAAGCCGGAAATGCATGCAGCAACAAAAGAAGAAATTTCCAGCTAAAGCCGAAAATGCGGCAGCAAAAAGAACTTTCCAGCTGAAGCCGGAAATGCAGCAGCAAGAAGAATTTTTCAGCCGAATCCGGAAATACATGCAGCAACAACAAAAAAATTCCAGCCGAAGCCGGAAATGCATGCAGTAGCAAAAAAAGAAATTTCCAGCTGAAGCCGGAGATGCATGCAACAAAGAAGAATTTTCCAACTAAAGCCGAAAATTGCAGCAAAAGGGGAATTTTCTAGCTAAAGCCGGAAAAGCAGCAAAAGAGGAAATTTCCAGCTAAAGACGGAAAAGCAGTAAGAAAGGGAAATTTCCAACAAGAGTCGGAAATGCAGCAAAATGTATAAAAATCCCCAGCATGAGTCCGTAAAAGCTGGAGAAGCAGCAAATGCAGCAATGCAGCGAATGCAGCAATAGCAGCAAATGCAGCAATTCAGTGAATGCAGCGATAGTAGCAAATACAGCAATGCTGCAAATGCAGCAATAGCAGCAATGTAGCTATGCAGCAAAAGCAGCAAATACGGCAGAAGCCGCAAAAGCAAAGCAATGGTAAGAAAAGGTAGAGTTTTACCTTTTGCATGCATGATGAGTTCCGCCATCGCATTCAACGAAGGACTGAGTTCCTGAGAATGCGATGTTTTCCTGCTTTATAGGAGTAGCATAGGATCATCTCCTCGCGGGGCGTAACCCCAAGAAGAATGATCAGCCCATGATGTGTTCCACCTGGTTTTGGGAACTTTCCCTGAAGGGGCTGCAACCCCGGGTCAGAGGGAAAGGCTATCGTTCTCCGACGAAGGCTAAGTTCCTGAGGAGACGATGCATTCTACCGTCTTGTTCGGCAAAGGGTTTCGACCCTTTGAGGATACGACATGCATTTGATATAATTTGTGTTCGGATCTTTCCCTGAAGGGGCTGCAACCCCGGATCAGAGGGAAAGGATATCGTGCTCCGATGAAGGACTGAGTTCCTGAGGACACGATGTTTGACCTTGGCATCCCACCCAGCACTGTTTGTTTGCATTTGTGGGAACTACGTTTGGTCTGATTCCTTTGATAGGGATACGTAGGCAGCCTACTTCGGTAGGTCCGACCATCAGAGCATTTTATTGCATATGAGCTTAAAGGCAATCAAGGCACGACCATCGCAGCATGCTTGTTTCCGCTTAGGCCGAACTATGTTTGGTCTGATTCTCTTTATTAAGGGATACGTAGGCAGCCTACTTCGGTAGGTCCGACCATCAGAGCACTTAATTTGCATATCTGCTTAAAAACCACGATAACCTGCTATAACCGACTAAATATGTCTAGGATATATGAGATTTGGTTTGCATTATAAACTGTTGCATTATAACTGCTACCTGTTGCATTTCTCCCCACTTTAATTGCACGAAATTGGAGAGTCTATTTCTTATCAACGATGTTCGTCTACTCAGTGAGCTTCGGGTTACCCATAGACTCCATCGTTGAGGGGATCTGTAGACACCCCAATTTCGTAGCCCTGGTACGTAACATTGACATGCGATATCAAGACCTATTAAAACTTAACAAATGTCAAGTTACAGGGTTTAAAAATGCAAAAGACAAAGCAGGATGCGCAAAACAGTAAAATGCAGGGGCTAAAAGTGTCAAAAGTGGCTTAAGATTGGAAGGCTGGCGTAGCCAAAATAGACTCTTGGCGCGGCGCCCAAAATGCCTAGTTCGGTGCCCAAAATTAATACAGTGGCGCCCAAAGTGCTACAGTTGTGCTACAGTGTGCCCAAACTTAACGCATTGCACAAATCTTGCAGCACACGGTACAAGAAAAAGCAGCACGAAGAAGGAAAATTAAATTCCCGCGGAGTCCCTCTCTCAGCCTATAAATAGAGGCCCCGGGGTTCGCTTTCAGCACAATGAAAAAAGCCCAGAAACTCTCTGTGTTGTTGTTACGCCGTGAGAATAGTAAGCGATCGTGAGATAGTGAGTGCCCCCTCCTATAAAGCCTCGAAGCTCTGCCAAAACTCATCCAAACGTAAAACCAACCGATTAAAGTGATCCTTAGCCCCCCAACTAGGTATCCACCCTATTTCCCCGGTCCAAAAATCTCGGAAAGAGCAGTTGCTCTGCCCGAGTAAAAAGGCCAAATCCGCCAGAAACAAGCAATTTTTCTGCCCGATTTCCGCCAGCAACAAGCACGCGGCAGCAAAAACACAAGCAGTTGCTCGCCCATTTGACGGTGCCCAGAAGTAACCTTTGGAAGTAGTTACCCTGCCCGAACCGCAGCAGCAGCAAAGCAAACAAGACTCCCTCTCTCGAGAAGGACAGAACAAGCACACCACGCTCTAAAAGGTGAGCCTTTAAGGGCGTTATTTTATAAAAAGCTATTTTCCATCCGGCCCAATGTAAAAATATAAGCCATTGTGCTGCCCGGATTTATTTAGAAAATAGCATTAAAAAGAGCCATTATTATGGCCAAATATTTTTAAGTATATTTGTGAAATATTGGAAGGAAGTGGTTGCAAGTCCGTAAATAATGTAGACATCGGATGTATTTGTTTTCTTTTCTTTCTTTTAATGCTTTATTTATTTGCTAGATAAATATAACAAAAAGCATACTTTAGCCAAAAAACTGTTTTGTGAGACCGAAAGGGCAAGTTGAGTGCCTAGCACCTTCCCAACTCGTATCTTAGCCTCTGAACCCGCTTTTTGCATTTCTCTTGTTTTATTTTTGTTTTTTCTTTGTTTTCTCCTTAAAATAAAGATGGTGACTCTGTCAAAACATTTTGGATCGCAGTGAGGCCTCGCAACATCCTTTCTTATTATTTTCCGTTTTCCCCTAGAAAATGGATAATGTGAACGAAAGGGTGATGTATTCCTATATCCTGGTATCCCCTAAAAAAGGGATAACTTGATATAGAAAACCCAAAGCACTCATAGTGATCCGAAATAGGCCTTAAGGCAATTTTTATAAAGTCTGTAGTGGGGCCCACAGCATCCTTTCTTGCACATTCCATTTTCCCCTACACAAGGGAAGATGCGAATAAAAGGGTGATGTATTCATGCATCCTGTTATCCTCTAAAAAAGGGATATCCTGATACAGACAACCCAAAGCTCCCATAACGGACCAAAAATCACTGAAATGACTGAGACGTATTCAACACGATTCCTGACAGCACCTTTTCCGCATTTTTAATTTCGTCCTCCCCTAGACAAGGGAGGGTGGAATGGAAAGTGTGGTGTCCGCACTGCACGCCGCATTCCCCTATCCAAGGGTACGGCCCTTCATTTTCTGAGCCTGATTACTGGCCTCTGTGCTGCCGTGGGAGTTGAGCAGACTCCCGATTTAGAGCAAATCAAGCCAATGCCCAGTGTCACCCAAAAGGGTGTCACAAATACGACACGGCGACCCTATGACCGTCACCCCGCCGATCAAGGCGAGGATGTTGAGGAAGATCCGGAGATGGATCCTTTGGAGGAGATCTCTACCCAGTTAGTGGAGGTCCAGCTAGGCTTAGACATGCTTCATCAGCGTGTTGACCATAGGCTAGACATGCTTCAACAACATGTCGATCAGCGATTAGAGACGCTTGAGCGGCGTATAGAGCAGGGTCTAGCGGACCAAAATTATTTTTATGGGTATAATAATCAACTTTTTCAAAATATTGCCTCCAACCTCAACATGCCACCGGACACTGTCCCTGAATGGCGTCCTCCTTCGTTATTTGGTCCTGGCTCATCTGGAGCCGACGCTTAAATAGTGTCTTCCTTCGTTATGCAGATTTGCCAGTTATTTTCCATTTGCTCCTTAGTTTTTCTCCCTTATCTTCCGGTCCAACATTTTGAGGACAAAATATAATTTAAGTTTGGGGGGGGGGATTCTAGGCCCAGGGTACTTTCAGGTCCCAGCCTAATGAGAATCGGGAAATGATGGCTAAATCCTGCTATGTACATGGGACAACTAGTGTCCCTTATATCCCTTCTTTTACCAACTTTCTTATTTTTGCTTATTTTTATTTAGGAGTTGATGAAAGCCAATACAGAAACAAAGGCCGTGACAATTTTAATTTTTTTTTTCCAAATAGATTAGTAGATGGTTGTTTTAGTTCACAACTATATGCTTATCCGGCCTTATACCAATTAGCATCAACCTCCAATTTTTTTATAAAAATTTTAAATTTTAATTTTCGAGTTTGTGTGCGGAATTTAAGTCGATGATGATTAATGCTATGAGGCATGACTTCTTCCTGGGAATTTACTCTGTTGTGTAAATTTCCTATGATTATCCCTTTTGTGTACTCATACCCCACCATTATTGAAGGACTTGGATATTTTTATCTAGCATATAGCTCACATGGCATTCTTCAAGACATTGGTTTTGTGCACCTAACTAGGGCGAGTAACTGTCTTTACGCGAATGTTACATTGAGTTGTAACTTAGGGTCATTTTTATAGAAGTTAGAATTTTTGGAATTGTCTTGCTAATATATCTCAAGCACACTTTCGAATCGTGATTGTATGTTAGTCTTTAATTTCTCGACATCTTTTCTAGCGAAAGCTTATGTCAAACACGTTAGGAGCTAATCTTCATTTCATATATGGATGTGATGTTTATAATTGTATTTCATTTTCTATGGAATTTTGCATGATGACTTGGCACTAGGACATGATTTAGGTCATCTTTGGATCGTTTGAGCCTTTCAGCTTCCTGACCTATCTATATTATATCCCTAATGTCCCCTTTTGAGCTTTATTAAAAGAATGGTGTGTGCTAAAGCACATATCGACCATCATTCGACATCATTTCTTTTACCCACATTAACTAACCCTTAAGCTTATACACTTTAGCCTACCTTGGAGAGAGTAGAACTTGGGTGGGGAAATTCATGTTGCATGAATTGTCATTATTTAAGACCTTCCTATGATTTCATCTTCTTACTCGTATTCTCCGTTATCTATTATTAAAAAAAAAGAAAAAAAAACGGAGTGAACAAGATGAAAAGAGATGATCCCAAAATTAAAAGAGCAAAAGGAGTGTAAAGTATAGTGAAAATTGGCATAGCCAACAAAAGAATAGAGGTTAAATGGGCACTCGGTCATGAAATTGAATAGATAGCAAAATGCAAGTTTGGGGGAAAAATTTCCCCAAGTCTTTGTCTTTTCAGGTCCTAGCCTAATGCATGTATCCGTGCAATGGAAGCTATGGGGATTTTGGGTACTTGTGCTCTTTCACTTTGAATTTCTTTCCCTCTTTTTGTTACCCATTTACCCAGGCCTTACATTACAAGATTATTAAAGTTCTATTGATCTAGTGCCGCTTTATCACGCTGTATCTTCCTTGATATGATTAATACATGTTAATTGATCCATGCTTCACTTATACACTTCTTGGTAAAGCCCAACGTGTTAGCATAATCTGAGCTATTGCAAGTAATTAAGAAATAAAAGCAGTGTATTCATAGATAGGAAGTGCATTGGATGGATGTATATGTGAGGTTCCCGGGATGTGCCCCCGCGCCCCGCGCGCCCTTGGATAGGGGTGCACGTACGTGCGGATACGGGACACCACTGCTCTCGTTCCACCCTCCCTTGTTTAGGGGAAGACGAAATCCAAAGTGCGAGAGGAGTGCTGTCTATATTAGCACGTTGGAATGTGCCTCGGTTGCCCTGAGTGGATTTTGTATCCAAAATGGGAACTAATGGTTTTCCATGTCAAGTTATCCCTTATTTCGGGGATAACAGGATATGGGAAAGCATTACCCTTCCATTCCCATTCTCCCCTGTTTTCTTTAGGGGAAAACGGAGAAGTGCAAGAAAGGATATTACGACGCCCCCACTATGGATTTATTGAAAATAGCCTTATGGCCCATTCAGATCACTATGGGAGCTATGGGTTTCCCGCATCAAGTTATCCCTTGTTTAGGGGATACCAGGATATGGGAATACATCACCCCTCCATTCCCGTATCTCCCTTTTTTAGGGGAGAACAGGAAAGTGCAAAGAGGGAATGTTGCGAGGCCCCACTGGATCTGAAAGTTTTAGAGTCGCCATCTTTATTTTAAGGCAAAAATAAAGAAAAACCAGAAAAGAAAACCAGAGATTTTAAAAAGCGGGTTCGGAGGCTAAGTTACGAGTTGGGAAGGTGCTAGGCACCCAACTCGCCCTTTCGGTCTCAAAACGTTTTTGGCTGAAGTATGCTTATTGTTATATTTATCTAGCAAATAAATAAGGTGTTATTATGACAGGGAAATTTAAACAAATACATTCGTGGCTACATTATTCTGGACTCGCGTCTCCAATAATTCCAATAATTACAGACATATTTAAGAATATTTGGCCATTATAATGGCTCTTTTACATAATATTTCCTAATCTAATCCGGGCAGCACAACGGCTTATATTGGCTACATTGCGCCGGATTTAAATAACAACTTTTGAAAGAATAAATAAAAGACAGAAAAATACAAATAAAATAAAATACGCTCTTAAAGGTATTACCTTTTAGAGCGGTGGTGTGCTCGCTCTGTCCTTCAGGGAGAGGGAGTCTTTTTGATTTGAAATGGGCAGGATGACTGCTTGATTTTTGAGGTTTGGGCTTATCAACTCGGGTAGAGTGACAACTTATTTGGGTAGGTTTTGGCCTTTTTAGTTGGGCGGAACCTAGACTTAGTTTTTGACTTTTTTAGCTCGTTACTCGGGCAGAGTAACGGCTTACTTTGGGATTTTTGGACTGAGGAAGTGAGGTGGATACCTAACAACTAGGCTAGGGATCACTTATAACCTATGGGTTTTTGATCTGGCAGAGTTTGGACGGGGTTTGGAGACTATAGGGGCTTCCACTCACCTATCTCGCACCTCTCGTACTATTGATATCGAAGGAAAACGAAGCAGAGCTTCGCTGCGATCTAAAAATCGCGGAGGAATTGAGCAACGCAAATGAGAGGCCGGGACCCTCTATTTATAGTAGAGGCTGAGGACGCGGCAGGGATTTCCGAATTTGTTTCCCGTGCATCAGTGAGTTGTACCTTGCGCATGAAAGCTTGTACCATTTGAATGTGAGAGAGCGCACATGAACTTCCCATGGTGCGGCCAAGGTACCCCTTGGTGCGGCACCATGGGCTCTTTTGGCGGCACCATGCTGCCTTGCCAGTTTGAAAATTTCGCACTTTACCCCCCTGCAGTTCACTGTTTCGCGCATCCTGCTTTTCCTTTCGCATTTTTGACTCCTGCAACTTGACATTTGTTAAGTTTTAACAGTTCTTGATATTTTATGTCGGATCACATACCGAGTACGAAATTGGGGTGTCTGAGCCCCTCAAGCGATGGAGTCTACGGGTAACCTTAAGGCTTGAGTAGGCGAACATCGTTGATAAACAATAGACTCTCCAATTTCGTTCATTTAAGAACGGAGAATGCAATTGGTAGCAGTTATAATGCACAGTGAACATGCTATCCAAACTCTATAACCTAGACATTTTTAGTCGGTTATAAAAAGGTTATCGCAGTTTTAAGCAGATATGAATTTAATGTGCTCTGATGGTCGGACCTACTAATGTAGGCTGCCTACGTATTCCCTATTAAAGGAAATCAGACCAAGCGTAGTTCAGGCCAAAACCCTAAACTACGACCAAAGTGAGGATGTCATGTTCTTGGTCGAGCCCGATCGAGAACACGACGGAAAAAGAAAAGATTTTGTGTTTTCGAAAAAGCCGTATTCTTCGGTCCGAAACCGTTGTCAAATACGGTATGAAGATTTGAATGTTTTTCTGCCACCACATTTCAACCGGTCAATACCTTGTCGTTGAAACGTGTTAAGAAGAATTTTATAAGTTATGTCTGGCTGGTCGCTGCCTCTTTTCCACACATAACCCGAAAACTTTCAACCGGTCAAGGGGTCATGGTCGCCTCTTTTCCACATTTCAACCGGTCAATACCTTGTCGATAAAGATCCGTCGCCGAGCACGGCAAATTGATCATTCTTCAAGTATTTTCGAAAATTGTGAAGTGGAAAATATTCTTTTTCCTTCCTCTTTCTTTTTCGCTCTCCCTGTTTTTTTTTTTTTTTCAATATTCCTCTTTTTTTGTGTTTTTGAAATATTCCTCTTTTTTTTGTTTTTGAAATATTCCTCTTTTTTTTTTTTGAAATCAAAACTCAATTTAAAAGAGAGTTTTTTTTTATTTGAAAAACAAAGCAAATTTTTTTTCTTTTTTCAAATTTTCAAAATTTTCCTAAAAAGGAAATTATTCTAGAGTCAGGGTAGGACTTACCTTGGGTGGATTCGGTGATTCGACATTTATTTCGCCACTCTTCTTTGGGAATTTATTCTCTTTTTTTTTTTTGTGATGGTCGGACCTATAAAGATAGGCTGCCTACGTATCCTTTTTCAAGGAATCAGACCAAACGTAGTTCGGCCTGTGCTGGGGATTTTATTCTTGTTCACCTTTTTTTTTTCTTTTCTTTTCTTTTCTTTTCTTTTCTTTTCTTTTTCTTCATCATATTTTTTTCTTTTTTCATCATTTTTTTTCTTTTTTCATCACTTCTTTTTTTCTTTTTTCATCATTTTTTTTTGATCTGCTGGGGATATTATTTCCTTTTGTCCTCTGGTGAATGGTTGCCAATTTTGGTTAACAAGATTAACTTTGTTAACTTTCTGTCAGGCTCAGGGACCATTTTGAGAACCTTGAAACTCGAGGACCAAAGTGCTGCAGCTTCAAACTTTGGAGGGGAAATTCCCTTTTCCTCCCTTTATGATTGGCGGGAGTGAGGAGAGAAAGGGCTCTGCTCCTCTTTCTTTTCATTTCTTTTCTTCCGCTCGTTGCCATCATTTCTTCTTTGCTTTTTTTTCTATTTTCTTTATTTTTGCTCCTTTTCTCGATTTTCTTCCGCCAATTTCAGTGTTTTACTTAGCAGATGGCATCTTCTTCGCGATCTAGGAAGGGGAAAGCACCGATGCGCCCAGAATCTGGTGGGAGGAGGAGAGAACCTCCTAGCTTGGTTCGGAATAGGCTCAACTATCCGTACTCTAAGGATGACTGGGGCAACCTTCTGCGAGATCGGGACACCCACGTGTCCAACCTTCCTCTGACCACTGTAAGATTTCTCTTTTCTAGCAATTTTCCGGCTATTTTTCGGATCGCTAAATTCTGCCTTTGTTTGGGACTTTTGGAGCACTCCTGACTTTATTAGTGATGCATATGCATGTCCTAGTTATGCCTAAATGATGTAATTGAGTGATAATGTATGAAATTTCTATGATTTATTTTTGCGATGCATGATTTGAACTAGTGGTCACTATTTGACCCTACTATGCATGATTTATATTCTGAATGCAAATGAGGCTATATGATGCATGTTTTACATTAAATCACATTTTTGCATGCAATAGAATTTCGAAACGGAATATTCGGAGTATAAATTTAATTTTTCCGAAACGCTTTTCGGGCATATTTCCGGATAAAAATGGGACAAAACAGATATTTTTCATGCCCTTAGATTTATTTTTCAAGCACGCAACTGCTGCAGGGGTATAGTAAATACCACAAAGATATTTATTTTGATGATTGTTGGTATTTTATCTTCTTTTTAGCGTACCCTATGGCAGCTTATTGGACAAATGAAATGCACAATATGAATGCATGAATTATTTTATTTGATGCAGATGCAATGTAGAATACTTATAAGATGATGCATGAATTTTTAACATTTTATTATGCTCATGACAAATGCAGTTTTCAATATGTATTTTAAGATGCAAAATTAATTATTTATATGCAGAATATTACATATAAAAATTGTTTTTTTTTTTTTATGATTTTGATTTTTTTTTGAAAAAAGAATGATGTTTATTTACATGTAAATTTATGTACATGTATGAAAATGGTATATAACGATTTAAAGGATTATTTATTTTTTCTTTTTGTTATCTATTATTATATTTTTTAATTTTTTTATTTTTTTTTGTTTTTGTTTAAAAGAATTTATTGTAAAAAGTCATGAAGTATAAAACATGCAATATGTTCATTATATACTTAAACAACTGTACAGAGAAGGAAATAAGGGTAGAGATCTTACCTCTTTTTTTTTTTTTTTCAGGTTCGCAGGAAATTTGAAAGAGTGCGGGTATCATATAATGATGTGGCCGAAATTTTTGATATGTTACCCGAGGCTGCACAGTCGTTGGTGGAGGGTTCGGGTTTTAGCACTTTCCTGCATTCTTTTACCCACTTCACCAACTTTCTTCCCATCTTCGATGTGCTTCGGGACTTCTGGTGGGATACCACTCACACCTTTCATTTCAGCTGGGGGGAGGCGACCATGACCCCTTGCGACTTTGCTGCGATTACGGGAATCCCTACCAGCATAGGGGAGACCCTGGCTCTTGATTTTACTCTCCGACATCGTAGGGAGGAGATCGTGGACCTCCTGGGCTTCGAGCCTCGCTTCAAATCGTCGGACGAGATATACATCAGCAGCGTTCGACAATGGCTTCTTAATAATGTCGGTGGTGTCGGTGATGGCCTTGTTACTCGAGTGGCACGAGCTTTTCTTTTTCTTCTTTCTTGGTTCATCGCTCTTTGCCAACTCTTACGTCACCACGAGAGCCTCCGTCTTAGCTTGTCTTCAGATTTCGATCGGATCCCTTCGTATGATTGGGGCAGTGGTTTGGAATTATATGCTTCTATGGATAGGGCCAACCGGAATGATTCACCGACCCTGAATGGGTTTGCCCCGGCGTGGGAGGTACATGCCTTTTCCTGCTTTTTCGTTTTCTTCTCATTTTTTTTGACAACATATTTATTTTTCTTTTTTCTTTTTTTGTGCAGTGGGCCTTTTCATTTTTGATTTTCGGGCGCCTCATTCGGCGGGTCTACCGGCCTCGTATGTGTCCCAATATGTTTGACAACAATAGGGTCGATCAAGCGATGGCGGTGGTTGTAAACTAGGGAGAAGTCTTTGGGCGGATTGTTGGTTCTAGTCAGGGTTCGGTGCACTTTCTTCCACAGGAAGGCACGGAGGGTCATTATCATACTACTCGATGCTCGGCCATTGCTGGGATATTGATGGTTTCCATCATGGTGGATTCTTTGTACATGGGCGGCGGGTGAATCGTCGGCACCGGCTTTTCTAATGGCTCGGTGGTGCCTCCTTGGCCTCTGCTTGGGTGATAGAGCACGGCGGCCCGGCCGGTCTCAATGCTTGGGAAATACCTCGTTCCATGACAGTTATCCGGTGATGTCATACGAGGATTTCACGAGATTGAGCTGCATCCCCCTCCTCATGCTCTGTTGTGCCCCGGCATTCGATGCTTCGGGCTGGGCCATCTACTTCACGTCTCGACGAGAACCTGATGTTTACGGAGCCCGATGATATTTTCTCTACTTTCGGTATGAGTGGGGCGGTGGATTAGTAGAGCGAGTTCTTCGATGTCGAGATTCGGAGGCGTCGCGTCGGGCGGAGCTCGTTCGGTAGACACATCCACCTTTATTGTTTCTTTTTTTATTACATATATTTTTTTTTATTTTTTTTCGAGACCAGCATTTTTTTTTCGGGACTAACATTTTTTTCATTTTCTTTTTTTTCATTTTTTTTTAGGTGAACGTGTCTACTTACAAGAAACTGCTACGGGGCTTTTCGGCATCGGCAAGTTATATCGAAATTGGGCGATGAATTTTCTTGCAAGGAGGCTTCTGGGCGGCCGACGTCGAGATGGCGATGATGATGATGATGCGGCGATGATGATGATGGGTCAAGCCGCGGCGAGGTCGAGGATTCGGTGGCAAGCGGGTCCCGGGGTCATGGGTGGTGGTTTTCCCGGAAGCCGGTCGTCAGAGCACATTAGCTTTGGATTCTGCGAACATTAGTATCTCTTTCTTCTTTTTTTTTTATATTAATTTTTTTTTTTGTAAAAGAAATCTGTACAAACATTATGATATAATGCAATATAATGTATATGATGCAGTATGTTACACATGCAAAAATAAATTCATGCAGAAAATAAAACTATACCAAACATCTAAAATGTAATGGCACGTTGTACTCTGAAAAAAGGGATTTTTAAGAATACACCTTTGGATAAGAGCGGGCTTTTCGGGTGATATCGGAACGGGAAATATGGCCGAATCCCTTATTCATTCGGTGCATTGTGGCTGTTGAGTCCGTGCCCGTAGCTTCCTTTTGTAGGTTCTCTTTTCCTTCCACGATCGAGCGCAGAGCGATTGGATTGTCGGATCGCCAAACCGGGATAGGGAGAATTTTCACAACACGGTGGACTTTTAGGTGTCGCCAATGAAGGCCATGGTGCGGCACCAAGAGGCTTCTTGGTGGCACCATGGTTTTCCTATCTGAACACTATTTTCTTCACTATTTGGACACTGTGCGCTGAATTGTCCGTCTTCTCCATTTGCGGTATAAATTCTGGCGGAAATCGAGCTCAGTTCCTCGCCAATTCATTTCGTTCTTTCTTTCTAAATTCACCAGCCTCTGTCTCTGCTTGCCATAGCCTCATTCAGCCATCATAACACTTCTCGCATCTCTTACAAATGGCGCCCGCATTCCTACGGCTCGGAGATTGGAGGCTTATGAAAATGCCTGGATTTACGGATCCTTTCTTTGCGATCGGCGAAGGGATTTATTCGAACATCTTTTCGGGTTCAGGTGCCTTTTATCCTGGCGGAATGTCATAATAAATTGGGACATGTTGAGGGGAGCCGCCAGGTTTTGGTCTCCTGAGGATCACTTGTTTAATTTTGGCATGAACGAGATGTGTCCCACGTTTGAGGAGTTATGCGCTATGCTTGGAGTGGCACCTACTCGTCGGATCGCGGTACCCGCCTACTGAGGCGTCGTACATGGCTATTCGGGAGCTCTTCAATTCTACCAGGGCTACTCGGGATTTTTCAATGGGGATTCTTTTAATTTGATGGTTCTTCCTGGAGCCTTCACAGAATATATTGAAGATGACCTGGACTATCAGCGGCGTAGATTAACAGCACTTTTTCTTTGCCTAGTAGGGAGATATTTGATAGTTGGTCTACCCGGATTAGTAGATGAGCGGGTCGTCGACCTAGCATTGCAGGCTCGGGATCGCCGGCTGAACATCGTCCCGGTGATTTTAGCAGAGACTCTCGCGGGCTTTGGCTTTTCTTCTTTGGGAATGAATTGTTCCCTCTTGGCGATCCTATTCGATTCACATGTGGTGGAAGAGCATTTTCTTTGGGTCGGGCTGTGCCATTCGGGCCTTATGATCCTTCCTTTTATGGAATGCGTGGGCATTTTCCCAGACTAATTATTCGATATTATTTGGACCGAATCACTTCTATCGTCGGGGCTCGATGGATATAGTGCGGGTTGTCAGGGAGATCCGGCTTTTTCTTCGTCACTCCGATGAGTACAGCCAGGTGGTGATGTTGGGCCTTTACCGGACTTCTTTTTATCAGCCTGACCGGATCTTACGGCAGTTTGGAAGGGAGCAAGTGATCCCAGATACTTCCCGCCCTATATATATGGGAAGGGAGTTCACTAATGATCGTCTGGGTTCCAATATCCAGGACATGTGGCTTAGAGATGCTGACAGATTGGAGGTAGCATACCCATATTCGGATTATATGCTTTTATCTCTTGGGTATCTGGCATGGGTTATGGTTCTTCTTGAGGCCGTCTCGCGTCATCAGGCATAATTTGAGACATTTCTTTGGGCTATCATATAACCAATGGGTGGATGTTCGCTTTCTTTGGAAGTAGGCGAGGACATTGATAGTTCGAGGATTGGTTGTTCCCGGGCTCTGGAGGCGAAATTTCGACGGGTTCATGGTCTTGATGCTCGGCGGCCCCTGGGCCAGGATCTTTGCGGGTCCCGACAATACATCCCTTGAGTGAGTGGCGTTGGTCAGCAGCCTGCAACCCATGGGAGCAAGAAATGCACGATCCTCCCCTTGGTAGTTGTTGGGAATGCGGCTTTGGCTGGCGATTAAAGCTGCGGCTAAGCAGCAGCTTGAGGGGACGACCAGGAAGCGAATGGGTACTCCTCCTCCCCACATGTAAGTCTTGGTCTCGAAGCCGATGAGGCGGGTCAGGAAACAACAATTTGCTCGGGGAAAAGCGGAGATAGGTGATGA
>JABEVN020001701.1:0-23893 GCA_013146195.2 Codonopsis lanceolata | reverse complement strand
GTAACATACTACGATTAACCTCATTTAGGTTAATCACTCTTCACCAATACTACAATCAAGCTTACAAGTGTTGGGTTTCAAATCAATTACAAGAGCAGGCCATAAATGTCTACTACCCAACAGAGTACCATGTACAATTTACAAGTACTTGATCCACTCAATATTGTCCCATAAGCGACTTGATTTTAATATCTCATAATAGTTCCACATTGAAACCTAGTCATTTTTCTTAAGTGTATGAATCAATTACTTAATTCGATAACTTAGTTATCTTAAATACTGACTCGCCTGAAGTTTAAACCCAAAGTTATTTGCTATTAAATAGTTGTAATATCCATCCATGACATATAGTTATTTGTACTCATGACTAGTACGAATCTACATATCATTCAAGATGTGCAAATGATCATCCATTAATTGTTACAATTTTCACGAATCGAAACTCTATATTATTTTCATATTTTATTGCAGTTATTTTAACCTTAATTAACTCACTGCTATTTATTCCCAAAACTTAATAGCTTTAACATATGAATTAAACTTCTCAATTGACTTAACTATTAGTCAACTCCAATTTGACTCTGTAAAGTCAATTACAATATCATAATAATATTCTTAACACGTAAGGACAAATATATCATTCCCTAGTTTAATACTTTAATGTCATATAAATTAACAATGTAGGGTCAATTATAATACTACAACACTTTTGGGGGCACAACCATTAATTATTAATTAGCTCATAAATATCAAATAGCAATTTCTTATTATCGCATCGTAATATTTATAAGGATATAATCATTTCTCAAATAAATGCAAACATCATAGGAGTTAGTTACACTACCATATATAATTTATTTCACTCAACTTGACTCCATATAGTCAATTATTCAACGAATCAAATCCCAGAGCGTTAATATAATCACAACTCCATAATTTACGGATCATAATTGTCATTTTGCATTATCACCCTATTTTATTCTTATCATCTATTTACTACGAAGACGTATACTAAATCCAAATCCAAAACAATTAAAAAGTAGTCTATTTTCTACCCGTTAACTAATATAACCCCATAAAAAACATTCTATGTAGCACATATTATTGTATACATAAGTAACAAGGGGAATATCAACTTACCTCTTCCAAAAAATATTGGCGGAAATATAAAATAAACGGGTACAAGTGTAGCCCCGAACACGTACAACTTCCTTACGAAGTCGGAATAAAAAACATGTAATATTTCGATAGCAAAACGAGCTCGAAAGCTCAAACCCTCAAAGCTCACAATATATAGTGAACGGTGGAGATAAGAAGATAATTGAGTTATTGCAACTCACTTATCGATTAAAAGGACGAAGAAGTAGTGTGGTCCACCACCACCATTAAAGAAAACACCACCAAAATTAAAATCAAAGGAGAACAAACAAAACTAATTGTTGTTCGAATTCAGTCAAATTATCCATGTAGAAGTCAAATGGTCAAACAATTGATGACCAGCAAAAGTGGCAAAGTGGGTCGAAAGCCCAAAAGCCCAAATCCCATCCAAATAATTTTAGTCATCTTTAAAAATGTTTCTGGGTTGATCTATTGGTCCGAAAACTATAAATAAGATATGGTTAAAAAGCTTATGAAGTCTAGTTTCTAACGCACCAAATGGATCTCAATTATGAGTTTTCTACACAAAAAATGTGGTCGTTTTTTACTACTGTTGTTTCGGCATGCGGAATACGGTCTCGAACTAAAAATCGGACTCGAGCACGCAATGCCACACAAAACTCATTCCAAAACAATTCTAAGTTAATCCTAAAGGTCCCTTAGTCATCAAGGGCTGAACTTAGGGTCAGCTTAGTCGAATATAAATGTTTTCTATCTTAACATGTCATTTTCTGTCCACGGTGGTTATAAATAATAACAAACAAAACCAAAGTTCAATTGTGGACTTTAAACACATAACACATCAAGCCCAATATATCTTGAACTCAAATGCACTCTCATAAGGCAATTGCCCAAGTTCACAACATAAAACACATTAATATTGGTCTACAATAATGCTCAAATAGGCTAGAGGGGGGGGGGGTGAATAGCCTATGATACCACTTATAAAAAAACTTTCTTTGAGTATGAATGAGGTGTTTATTTTAGTGGAATAGACGGTTAACTATTCAAGCATGTCTGCTAGTTGATTTGAACAGAACAACAGACTTGCTCTTAGTAGAGTTGTGAACTCTGCTGGTGAACCGTCAGTAAATCAAAAGCCTATTTCGAAAGAGTTTAAGCAATTGAAATGTTAAGGCTTAAATGTTGAGAAGTCTTAAGTGATTGCGACACGATTATATGATCGTAACAATGACACTTAACCTTCTTCCTAATGCCGAATTAAGGAATCATTAGAGAATATTTTTTCAAAGGATAAATCATTTTATAAAGAACACATAGAGAGGTAAAGACTGAAAGATAGATTATATGAAAAAACATCTGAATTTATTCAATGATAAATTACAGATTACATCAGCCTAGACACTCTATGTACGCTTACGTGCCTCGCCCTTCCAAGTTTAATTTTTGCTTAATTATTCATAGATGAATCCTTAAGCAAAGAGGGAAATACAAGACCAAAACGAGAAACTAATATGTGAAGAGAATTTTCAAGGTCGTTCAGATAAGAATTATCTGAACGATTGAGTGCAGAGCACTCATCCTTCCATGATGAATGATTATTGCACAATCGACAACATTTGTATAGGAATACAAATATGAAAATATGAATGCAATATCTACGATGACTCTTTTCATTTTCTTTGGGCACCATCTCGAGTCTAATCTTCAAACGATCCAAAGACTTGACCTTTAGCTTTAGGAGTAAACTCAAGCTTTAGCTAAAGGCCGAAGTTCTTCGAAGAAAGGTGAAGAACTCAAATCAAGAACTGGTTCTTGACCAAGATGTGAATCTTGACTGTTGATAATTTCTCGATCTTTTCTTCTTCAAAGTTGTTCTTCCTAGCAATCCACAAAAGGTGTTTTTCTAAGATCCAGTAGGATCACCGCAATCGATTGTAGAGATCTAAGATGCGTTAGTGAAGACGATCTCGTTGTAGATCTATTTTCTTCTTCTAAGTTCTTGATGCAGATTTAATCACTTTCGCCCTCTCTTTCTCTTTTTCTGAGGAGTAAAAGATATTTTCATTTATAGGCCGATGTCAAGCTGATCGTTGAAGTTCGAAGGTAGACTTTCTATTCGTTAAAGATGATGTTGTTGAAATCCGCTGGAAAGAGATGTTTTGTTCGCTGGATCTTTGAATGATGGATAAAGGCTTTATCCTGAAGATCCTGAGCTAGTTACCGCCTCGCCGATCGTCATTGATAAGTCTCTGAAAAGCGAGTCTGACGTCTGATGCACTGTTCAGATGGTCTGTCCAATAAAGTAGATTCTTTTCTAGACCACGTGAGTGACAAGATCTTGCAGTATCTGTAAAACCCTAATTTATTGCATGCTTGTTTATTGCATGAGTTCATACTTTCATAATCATAATTAGTATGTTAACTTAGCTCACTCATATGTTTAAAGTCGATGGCATGTTCATTGACGTCGTTTGAGATGCTCGTTTGCGCCTTTCCTTCACGAGATGCTTTGAAACTCAGGTTTGTGTTTTATGTTGTAAACACATGGTTAAATGTTAGAGACCACTCATAGCATCATTAACACGCTTTAGATGTTGGTTGAATGCTAGTTGCATCGTCGATACCTCCACTAAGCTATCCTAATCAGTCATTCTCTCCCAAATTCGTGGCTGATCATTTCTCTAAGGTTAGAGAGGAGTTCTTGAAGGTTCTTGAGTGTTCATCAATGGTGGCCAAGTCTTGAGGAAGCCATTTCCAAAACCGAACCATAGAAGAGAAGAGGAGGGCAAGGAGAACACATACCCACCCTTGCATAGACGTTTTGTACATCTTGTAGGGCTTATTTAAGGTGAGTTACAACATCTCTTCTTATTTATTTTAGCCTCATTGACCCTAGGGAAAACAATCTTACTATATGAGGTCAATGAGAGCACTTAGGACTTTGTAGAGATGTCATGTTCTAGTATATGTTATATGATGAATTTTCGGTTGTATGAACAGATTATAAACAGATTATAAACCATGATTATGATGTCATTTAGGTGTAGTAATGTATGATAAACCCTTCTACCTTGTTGTTTAAGTGTTGGGAGCATATTGGATGAGATAATTAGGCTTGTAGAGATGTCATGTTCTCGTATATGCTAAATGATGCATTTTAGGTTGTATAAACAGATTATGATCAGATTGTAAATCATGATTTTAATGTTATTTAGGTGTGATAATGTATGATAAATCATTCCATCTTGTTGTTTAAGCATTGGGAGCATGTTTGATGAAATAGTTAGGCTTGTAGAGATGCTATGTTCACGTATATGCTAAATGTTACATTTTTGATTGTATGATCAGATTATAAACAGATTATAAACCATGTTTATGATGTTATTTATGTGTGATAATGTATGATAAATCACCCTACCTTGTTGTTTAAGTTTTGGGAGCATGATTGATGAAATGGTTAGGCTTGTAGAGATGTCATGTTTCACTATATGCTAGATGATAAAATTTTGGTTAGATGAACATGTTGTAAAGTATGATTATGATGATATTCATGTGTAGAGATATATGATGAAATATGCTATCTTGTTTGTTTAAGTGTTGGGAGCATATTTGATAAAATGATTAGACTCATATTTGATGAAATGGCAAGAATGAACGTATATGCCTAGTTTGTGACTTTGATTCTATGTTTCATACTTAATTGTTTGATTGGGGTTTTATGGGTTTAATGACCTTAGTAACCTATTTAATTACGTTAGTATGGACATAGGAGAGTATTGAGGCCAATGGCTTCTATACCCTAATTTTGAAAGATTGATTATGACTCAACGGAGTTGACCATTGGGTTAGTCTGACATTAAGGAGTAATATGCCTAAGTCCTACGAATTTTGGGGTAGTATTAATGGAGGTTAAGCCTCCAAGCATTTTAAAGTGTATGAAGAACACTTGATGATTAGAGCCTTGATTTTATCTCTAATGTGATTATGTGCTAGTTGTTAATTAAAAGCATGACTAGATGATTGTAGAGTACATGCCTACTTATTTGAGCATATGAATATGAATTACGTGTGCTTGAAGTTTGAGTCTAGCTGGAGTCGGTTTGTTGAGTCTTTGGGGCGGGACGATGCATCATCTTCACGAATTGTGAGATTCGTGATTTTGATGGATCGCCGCGCCGGATTGCACACACCCTCTATCGATGGCCACGGTAAGGAAGTAGTTGATCTTAGTTGTAGTATGGAAACATGACTTTGATAACTATCGGAACTCGAGGGGGGAAATGTCTCGGGGATAATGTGCTATATGTGAATAATGTGCTACGTGAATATGATATGATATGAAATGATGGTTGATTGAAATAATGAAATGTTATACTTGTTGATAACATGATATTCAAGATTGTTAAGTAAGCATGCCTTGACATGATCATTTATGAAATGTTTATTATGCCAATAGCATGAATTATTATTGTTGAGCATGATGCCTGACGAGTGTCAATTCGTCAAAATTAATTCACCTACTTCCCTAATAACGAGTATAAGGTAAGTCGAGATCGTATCCACAGGGAACGTTGTACTTATTCCTTTTTAGAATTTTACTAAGTAAATAATGCATATGAATTTATATTTTTTAATTAACTAAAAATAAACTAATTAACTAATTAACTGAAAATTAATGCTTTTAATTTAACTAACAAACTAATACTTGACTTAATTCAATAAAATAAATTCCAGCCAATGAACCAAATTTCATCTCCTATTTTACTTCTGATCATAGATGCAAAAATATCTTGTTAAATTACAAATAAACCGGTTAAAAGTGTCGACGAACGCCTAACACTCAATCTCTCCTTACCGTATTGATAATCAAGAGACGCTCGTTAATTATCGTCTAACCGAATTACAACCTCCGAGACGCTCGTAAGATTTAATAACCCGGTTGCATTAAGAAGAGAGAGACCCGATTCAAAGCCATGCATATTGAAGCAATAACATGTAACTAAGATTATTCGTTCCCGTAATACGGTCCGATTATGCTTGTGATGCCTAAAAGGTGCATTACTCGCCACTTTGTTAAAACCGAGGACAATTACGGATCAACAGCGTTAACTAGCTATAGACTATTATGTTAATTAATATTCTGGCCACAAACATCAATTAAACACAATAATCTTGCAACGTGCTAAACGGAGAACGAATAAATATTTGTAATGAAACAAGAGTTGATTCCATTAGATCTCACGTAAGTAGAATGTTGGAGACTTAATTGTTCATTATTTGGAAGAAGAAGTTTAGCTACTAAACATAATTAAAATACTTACAAAATACCAAAGATTTAATGTTCCTGCAAGTCTTGAACTCAAGAAAGAATACAAGTTATTTATACCCTTTCTCTTCTAGCAATTGTTAGTGACTTTTCTCCCTCAAAGTTACTGCCTGATTACTCTCTTCCTTCTGGCCGAATTCCCCCTTTTAAGTTCAGAAAATATCTCAATAAATATCACTATCTCTTCCCACTAACTCCACTATTTGGTAGTTTTAAAACTACCAATAACTTCTCAAAACCTCCCACTACTTGCACATTATCATTTTCATTCAATACATAAACTGAATTTAGACGAAATAAGCGTAATGTCTAAGCGCCTAAAAAGTCTGCTTGAAACTTCAGTGACTAGCTCCAGCTCAGCTCCGAAACTGTGGATATCACATGCCCACGTGACAGCACAGAATTTCATTTTCTTGCAATCCAACATTTTTTTCTTAGTTTTCCTCTTTTGCAGCTCCCTTCACACCTACAAACATTAACAACCAAAAGCAACCAAAAGTGTAATATTTACTCTATAATTAATCATAAAAACAGTTAATAATATCACACTTTTGCGCTCCTATCAAAATTCCCCCACACCTAAACCGATGCTTGTCCTCAAGCATCTTCAATCAAGACAAGAATGCATGTTCTTTTATCTGTACAACTTATGAAGATATGATTTTACTTGGATGCAAGTATGTCAATGTGCATGACCATAAGAAAAATCAAAATTAAATCAAAGTAATGGAATTCTTTAAAATGTGCCATCTAAATTAACTAACATGTTTCCAAAAGAATATTCAACCTTCACATATGCATGTCTCAACCATCCTCACGGAGACACTCATCCACTCAAGTGTTTAGATAAGGATATGTAATTAAGCACTCGACTCAGCACAACGGAATGCAATTACCATAAGCTTGCAAGTTGATCAAATCTCCATCACTAAGTATGAGTTTAAAGCACCAATCAAAAGGTCTTTTAAAGGTTGTAAGGGCTAGTTAAAAGGTATGGTATAGGGATATAAGGTGAATTAAAATGTCAAGGAATTGTAGAAATAACACATTACTCACAGCTCAATTATCACTGATTAATGTCCTCATGAAGCTCAAATCCTTGATCACAACACTTTTGCACAACTGAAAATAGATATTAAGATTTTTACTTCAATTCTGCTTCTTCGAACTTTTATTCTTCTTCTTCTTTTTCTTTTTTTTTCTTCTTCTTCTTTTTTTTTTCTTTACAAACTCTTGGCCTGCTGCCACAACTTTTTATTCTGCTGTTTTATAGCCAATGATAAACTGCAGCTCTTATTTGCATTCACTATTTAAGCAGAACCACATTCAATGCTTAACTCAAAATCAAATATCTCACTTTCTTGAACCAAACAGGATATACTTCATCTAATGTCCAACTCATCGAATTAAAACTATGATTCACATGTAATTCCTACAATTCTTGACATAGGTTAATGAAAAAGAAAGTCAAAAAGGCTAAGGTTCATTTAAATCTGGTTGAGTCAAAGAAATAGGTAAGGCTCAAAAGGGCTAACTAGGGGGTAATATTAAAAGGGTCGGATAGAAAAAAGATAGCCAAAATTGGTATTTCCTAAATGCCTTAATCATGTTAGTGCATAAACCCATTTATGTGATCTCAAAATGTATACAAAAGTGCAAGTTCTAGAATTGGCATCCGAGTACGAGTAAACACACAAGAAGAACTGAGAGCAAAATGAATGGAATGCTCCATAAATGGCCCAAAATCTCACTTTAAATGGCTATAAGTCAACACATACATATCCAAAGGTTGAAGAAATTTTTTTTCTGAAAACATGCAATTTAAATTAGAACAGAAACATTTCAAAAAGAATTCCATCATATATCAAAAATTCCTATTTTACCATGATTATGCACATTAAAATACCAAACATCCCAACATCAAAAATCATATCCTCATATCCAACCAGAATACCCAACAACAAAAGAAACATGCATTCAAGATTCTAAGATTCACCAAAATCCAAAATCTCTCCCCCACACCAAAACTGTGCATTGTCCCCAATGAACAAATAAGTATCAAAATAAAAAGGGAGAAGAACTTCCCTAATCAGGAGGACGGAGGAGGAGGCGGCGGGGTGTTCGTTGATGCGAGGACCAACCGGCGGGACACCGGAACTGATGGGGTAGAGCTCGCCGCGACTGAAGAAGTTGAAGAGACCGGCGGCGCATAGGACTCCGGCGATGAATGTGAAGAGGCCGCCGAAGATGAAGAAGTGGTTGAAATTTCAACCGGCTCGATGATCGACGACCACTGACGGCGCATAATTGCGAGCAACCAATTCGACCGTCGTTGTGGAGCATGAGGTGGAGCAATGCGTTTCTTGGGAGCCATTGACAAAAGAAGAAGACAACAATGGTGGCCGAAGACTTTGGGGAGATGAAGAAATTCGCACAGATTGATGAAGATGAAGGGGAGAGTGCGTTGCTTGATGTGAAGAGAGAGGTTAGGGCGAAAAGCCCCAAATTGAATTGTAGTCGTTTTATGTGAACGACCTCTCCACTATTCATCCGCTTTTTTGCCCTCTTTACGACCTGTACACTTAACCCCCTGTAGTTTTGGCTGCACGTCCTGAAGAAATTGGTTTGCTCCCAGTATCTCCACAAAAACCCACTCTGTACTTTTCCTCTGTACAGACTCACAACCTGCTGCCACAACCAAACTTAAAAGCAACATTAAATCAGAAAAGGCAAACTAATTAAAACTGAGAAAATGCAAACTAATTAAAACTGAGAAAATGCAAACTAAGAAAATCTAAAAATTAAAATACAATAAAATGAACAATAAAATGAAAATAAAGATAGAAATAAAGAAAATTAAAATAAACAAAATTAAAAACATTGGGTTGCCTCCCAACTAGCGCCGCTATTTACCGTCTGTAGCTAGACCTAACGCCCACTCTTCCTACAACTCGGTCAAATTATTACCAATGATAATTGGCAATGGAGGAAGAATTTTTTCTCTTGAAAATGGTAATGAAAAAGAAGCATAATCAAACCTGGGTGTTACTTCAAGTGTGGAATATAATGCCATAGTATTTCCTTGTACCTCCTCACTGCCTTGGAAAGGTACATTTGTCAAACATTTTACCTGCACTAATTCCAGCTTCTCATCATTTACCTTCTTTTGTAGTGAAAATTTTCCTAGAAAAGGTTGAAGAATGACAATTTTCTGATTTTGTGCACCCAATTCTTTAGCTTCTTTCTTCGACGAATCATGTTGCACACTTTCTTCATTGTTGTTGCTATCAACATAAATTTTCTCTTGTGCAATTTCTTCATTTTCTCGAGGATTATTTTCAACTTGAAAATGCAATCTTCTTTGATTTACCTCTATCTTGCTCATGGAAGCGGCTAGGCTGCGAAATTTGATTTTCAAGATATTTTATTCTAGCCTTGGTTTCTGTCTATCTTGTTGAATCGTGTCGGCCAAACTTTTGATTAAACTCTCAAGCGGAGTTCTGAACTAGTAAAGGGCGTGATGGTGGAGATGGTTGGAATGGTAGCGAATTTGTTGCTGCCATTGAAACTCTCTACTACAGATTACATGTTCATTTAAATCCTCTTGTAACATTGGACACATATCGGTTGGATGACCAACATTCGCGCAGATTCCACACGCCTTGACTTCTTGAACTTGCCACGAGACAAATTTCTCCAAAACAGAAGTTAAAGTGTCTAATCTACGATCAATAGAAAAAACATTTACCTCATTAATCTTGCTCCGATCATGCTGCCTTGTCCCAAACAGTTGAGCATTTTCAGCCATAACATTACAATAAAATTCTTAAAAGGAAATAAATAACAAAGCCGTTCCCGCCAAAAATTTGACAGTGTCAATTCATCAAAATTAATTCACCTACTTCCCTAAATACGAGTATAAGGTAAGTCGGGATCGTATCCACGAGGAGCGTTGTACTTATTCCTTTTAGAATTTTACTAAGTAAATAATGCATACAATTTATATTTTTAATTAACTAAAAATAAACTAATTACCTAATTAAGCGAAAATTAATGCTTCTAATTTAACTAACAAACTAAAGCTTGATTTAAAACAATAAATTTAAAGACCGATCAATGAACCAAATTTCATCTCGCATTTTACTTCGATCATAGATGCAAGAATATCTTGTTAAATTACAAATAAACCGGTTAAAAGTGTCGACGAACGCCTAACACTCAATCTCTCCTTACCGTATTGATAACCAAGAGGCGGCTCGTTAATTATCGTCTAACCGAATTACAACCTCCGAGACGCGCTCGTAAGATTTAATAACCGGTTGCATTAAGAAGAGAGAGACCCGATTCAAAGCCATGCATATTGAAGCAATAACATGTAACTAAGATTATTCGTTCCCGTAATACGGTCCGATTATGCTTGTGATGCCTAAAAGGTGCATTACTCGCCACTTTGTTAAAACCGAGGACAATTACGGATCAACAGCGTTAACTAGCTATAGACTATTATGTTAATTAATATTCTGGCCACAAACATCAATTAAACACAATAATCTTGCAACGTGCTAAACGGAGAACGAATAAATATTTGTAATGAAACAAGAGTTGATTCCATTAGATCTCACACAAGTAGAATGTTGGAGACTTAATTGTTCATTGATTTGGAAGAAGAAGTTTAGCTACTAAACATAATTAAAATACTTACAAAATACCAAAGATTTAATGTTCCTGCAAGTCTTGAACTCAAGAAAGAATACAAGTTATTTCTACCCTTTCTCTTCTAGCAATTGTTAGTGACTTTTCTCCCTCAAAGTTACTGCCTGATTTTTTCTCTTCTCTTGGCCGAAAAGTCTCTTTTAAGTTCAGAAAATATCTCAATAAATATCACTATCTCTTCCCACTAACTCCACTATTTGGTAGTTTTAAAACTACCAATAACTTCTCAAAACCTCCCACTACTTGCACATTATCATTTTCATTCAATACATAAACCTGAATTTAGACGAAATAAGCGTAATGTCTAAGCGCCTAAAAAGTGCGCTTGAAACTTCGGTGACTAGCTCCATTTCGACTCAAAGCGTGGATATCACATGCCCACGTGACAGCACAGAATTTCATTTTCTTGCAATCCAGCATTTTTTTCTTAGTTTTCCTCTTTTGCAGCTCCCTTCACACCTACAAACATTAACAACCAAAAGCAACCAAAAGTGTAATATTTACTCTATAATTAATCATAAAAACAGTTAATAATATCACACTTTTGCGCTCCTATCACACAGCACAGCCGTAGTATGTTTTGAGCCTTCCAACTTGATATTTAGGACCTCAGCACTTTGAATTAGCCGTAGACAAAGAACCCAATGATGGTTAGGATCCAAATAGTTCAAGTACCACTGAGCTCAGAACATTTCAGCTCTGTGCCTCTGACAACTCCAAGTTTGTCATGAAGTACTTCTATCAAGGCCTAGATTTCTCTATATTAATCCATCTGATAGACACTTAATGTGATATGGAAAAACAATTAGATTGATATCTGAAATAATATATATTTTTTTAGATAAGTATGACCCCAAGATATGGGGATTGCCGGATTGGAGATCTCAAGGTCTTTGCTAGAGAGCCGTTGCCATTTCTCCCATCCCTTGGGGTCGATATCTAAAATGATAATTACGTGACAATCAGATATTTTGAGAGATACATTTATGTCTCTGTGCACGGATGGCTGGAAGATTAACCAAATCAAATACTCTCCCAATGCTTCACTCTCATCCTAGTCGCTGCTTAAAAGATCGCAAATCTGTGGTAATGCATCCATCATCTCATTCGCACCTGTATTTGTTGATTCAATTCATTTTTTATTTTTATTTTCTTAGTATCAGTTGGATGAGGAAAAAGAAACAAGAAATCTTAACCAAAAAGAACTGAATGTTGGGAGTGGCTATATCCACCCCTATTTAATTAGTGATTAAAATATTTGTTTGCTTGGACGAAATTACCCCATTTCTCTCATTATCTTCTTATTCAAAATCTTCAGTTACAAATTCTCTTGGTACAGCCGTTACCAGCCAAATGAAAACCATTATTAGTGTATGCTTGTAATGAGTTTAAGATGTAAGGTTGGGCACATTTAACCTGAGTTGAGATCTTCAGGACCACAAAGGGTACCACTCCCTATGCCACCAAGCAATATGACCCATGACCCATGTTCAAATTTTCTTGGGGGCACATGGATTAGCCTGAATGGTGTGGAAATCGTCTCTCTATTGAATATGATGTTTGTCTTAAAAATTGCTAGTTCTTCACTTTTAAATATTGATTGTGCATTAGGTTGGAAGGTAAAATATCATCAAGAAACGACTCTGAATTCCTCTCTGTCGTTGTTGTCTATCTGCCAGCTAATGCAAGTAGAAGTTATTCTAGGTTTGTGAAACATTTGCTCTTCTTGATGTTTTAATTTGAGCAACCATAGGCATGAGTCCAATCACTTTCCAGTTGCCAAGAACTGTCATCTCTAGTACGATACGAGTATATTTGACATCTAGAGAGCCACAGGCATAAGCAACTTAGGAGCGTAGCTAACCAGGCGATTCTTAGGCATGTACTTGTAATATTATGTTCCTAGAAACACTTTTCAGTGGGGTAAGTATCTCTTAATGCTTTACATGTTTTGCACGCTTCCATCCATGCACAAATTTGTTTGGTGTGCAAGTGTCTTATAGTCATGTGACATAGACACACATACCTATTCGCAAGTTTTCGTTTAGTCATGAGAATGGATCTTTGTAGGATAATGGATAAGCATCTGATGTCTCTTGCACCAAGACATAATAGATACAAAGTTTGTCAAATTGAATGCAGAGGTTAGTTTTTGTGCCCTTATTTTTGGAAGGGGTTGTTTTCTCGGTTCAACCCTACTATTGAACAACTATTCACATCCTGAGATTTATGTTTATTTAATTTTATTTTATTCAAATTCTGAGACAGGACTATTTCTTATTAGAATAAAATTGCAGAATGCCTCTTTCTTCGTTACCAAACTAGGTATCATGACATTGCCATGTGGCATATTCTTCAGGTCAGATGCATCACAATTGGTCTTCAGCCGTGTAACTGTTTTACAACTTGTAAGAAGCGTTGAGGTTTGCATTAGTCAGAGTCTCTAGGGAATCAGATTGGAGTGCTCTTAATTACCAAGCCCTATTGTTTTCTTAAAGCAAGTTGATTCTCACAGAACAAGTTCGCATCCCTAATCGTGTGTCAAGCATTGACCCCAAGGGATGGGAGAGATGGCAAGGGCACTCAGACACATACCTAGGTCCTCGGTTCCAATCCTCATGCCAACAAGGGACCACACTTATCTATGAAAAAAAAAAATGTGTCAAGCACGTGAATATCTGATTGATTATCTTTGCTAGTAAATTTGGATGCAAAGATGATAATTTTGTTGGGATGTTGTCATTGCCTTGAAAGTTTTTATGAAATCTACATTATATTGTTTTACACAATAAGCTAGCTTCCTTTTTCCAGACAAGGAATTGCCATAGATAGGTTAATCGGGTTTCAAGACTTGGGAGGAAAGGATGATTTCAGCACAAAGTCGCTGGAAGTTCTACTGTTAAAAGGTAATTTTTTGTTCAGCTATATTGCAATTCACCTCTCATGATAGTCTCTAAGCCCCTTCCTTTTACTGGTATAATCAGTGAGACTAAAAGAGGAAGACGAAGACCATTATGATGAAAGTAGATGAAGAACCGTGAGATCCTCAGTGAATGAAGATTCTGATTGAAAAAAGCAATGAAATTTTTTACAGCATAGAGAAGTTCCCGGAGGAGATAGATTAGATTAGCTGAAAGGTTGCATGGAAGAGTGCCTCTTTTATCGATGATTAGTGTCATTGGATCAACATTTCGCCGTGTGGTCAAGCTAAATCTAGTTTAATATAGCTTTAGATTGTCATTTGTCGACATATTTCTAACGACATGTCATCATCCTGTGTGCTTGCCATAATATCTCGAGATAATAATATCAAGGGAAGGATTATTATCACCAGAAAATTGTGCGTCCACTGTGATGACTAACAAGCCATGCCTTCTACAGTACCACTACCAAGAACCAGAAACATGAATCACTTCATTTTTTACCAAATGTTTATAGGTAAAAACTTAGGTAAGACGGTCTTACAAGTATTTTATGTAAGACTGATCCTCATGACCCGACCTATGGTGTGTTGGTAGGTTGAATTGTGAGAAACTGAGGTTTCGTCTTACGAATTAAGATCCATAAGACAGTTTCAAAGAAGACCTACTCGATGAATGCAAGATTGTCGCTTGGCCGGGGGTTGGGGGGGGGGTTGCCAATTATATATTACAAAACTTTTAGAAATCATAAAAGTCGAAGTTAAATTATTTTTAATAATTTTTTAAAAAATATTTAAGCTGAAGTGTACATTTTTAAAGACGTCCAAATCATACTTCGATAAATTTTTGATGGATTGTTAAGACAAATAAAGAAAGTTGTGTGTAAGAATGATCAAATATAATATTTTCGGGAAACGGCTACTTTACAAAATTTATTGACTAATCACAAAAGGAAAATATACATCCTCTATACTTTAGAGCTTCCCTAAATGTAACCATGAATTTGATCATATATGGCTATTGTTATGTGATTTTAAAAATAATCACTTAATTTTACCATAAATGCATGGCTTATCGTGTAGTATTTAAGATGTCAATCATGCTTCACAATTTTAAACTATCTAGACAAATGATTTTCAAGGTTTTGTAGCAATTAACTAAAAAATTAAGCTAATTACACTAAATTAAACACGAAGTTAGATTTTTTATTGAAAACAGTAATTAAAAAACTTATAGGATTTCGGTTCACCAGGACGATAAATCTGTAAACTTTGGAATGATCTTCCCGTTTATGATAAATGTCAAGTTTTGAAGGTGAATTGAATAAATATAGTTGATTGCATTCTCTCAAACTACTCTCAACTGTGCTTAGGTTAATTCAATTACAATATCTCAATTAATGAATTAAAACTAAACTCATTATATTATACAATTTTTTTTTCCTAAGGGAGGCATGGGAAGGGATCGAACCTGAGACCTCACATTTTGTGAAGCCTCATGTCTACCACTGGGCCACCCCCTTAGGGGCATTATATTATACAATTCAATTAGTCTCTAGAAACCTAATTAACTGTTGTTCTCACGAATTCCTATTTCAATATTAGGGTTCTGTTACTTACACTTCACCTTTTGGTCCTTCATTTCTGCAATTACCCTAAGATTCTTGCACGAATATTAAGGTTTCACCTTTAGGTCCTTCACTACTAATATTCATACAATTGCTAATAAAGCTAAAGTCGAATCAAAACGAGTAACATTCATATAATAAACGGAAAGATTGAAACTTTACTCATAAATTCATCGCGGATTACCCCTAATCCTAGAAAAAGAGAATTACTCACCCATAATTGAAGAAATCAAGAAGAACATCATATCAATTATCACGAAACAAGAAAATCAAAATAAACGAAATTAGAGAGAGAGAGAGAGAGAAGGAACTTGTCTCCAAAATGCTTTCCAATGATGAATTCACGAAGATAATCTTCAATTCATTGTTTCTCAATCAAAAATCCTATCAAGTGTGTGTCTATATGCATGTGTGTGTCAGCTCCTAGGGAAAAGATTATATATATTGTGCACTCCTTTTGTACATTTTCTCCCTTGTCTCTCAAAGAGACAAAAATTAATCAAGAAACTCTTGATCCCCCCCCCCCAAAAAATAAAGAGATGCACTTAGACTAGATACATTAAAAGGACAAAATAGCAAAACCGTCAAGAGCTACTTCGTTTACAGGTGCGAAATATATCGTGGCTAAAGTGCAAATGTTGTTTGAAGAACTTCATTCGTTTAGTAATTGACATCAAATTCCACCCGTAAAATAAACCGCAACTGCACACGATCCATGTTGAACTTGAATCTTTTCTTTTTGTCTTTAATTCATCATCCAAGCTTGTTTTTCCCTCAAAATGCTCCACATATGCACAAATAAACTCAATAGTGGTAAATGACCAAAACATCTAATTTCGCTATGATAAATGCATGAATATATAGCAAAACTAACCTAAAACATCATAAAAATATAGACAATATGCACAATTATCAGTCGTGAATAATTAACACTGTCAATCATACGCACCAATTTTTATCTCATCATTCACATTCAATTACGATGGACATCTCCAATGCAAATGTGGTTTTGATCTTATGTGGCATGCATCCCACCACTTAAATGAAATTTGATAAAAAAAAAAAAGGAACAAGTAATAGAAAGATTTTTAAAAAGAAAAATGCTGACTAGGATTTATTTACACCCTCAAGTAGAATGTGAAAAATTGACATTGTTATCCATAATGTGAAAAAAAAAAAAAAATTGGTTGGCACGTCATATCCCACACCCCTCACGGCTGCATTGAAGAGATTTTTTCTTTAAAAAATATATAAATCTTAGGTGATATCTAACTTTTTTAACATCCTCGTTTCCATTGGTCATGCTTTTAGATTCGCCGTACTTGTTCGTCACTAGATCAAGGACATGAAACATCCAACAAGTGTTAATAAACTATTTAGGGATCGTTTGTCACGGCTGATAACTGATAGATTATGGCTGAATGGCTTTACCTCCTATTATAAGTTATTATGTGACTATTTGTTAAAAAAAACTGAAAATGGCTGGTTCAGAATTAAATTACCAAAAAACCATATATTTAAGTTGACTTACATACATGTTTAACTATGAAGTAACAACTTATAAATTGAATCATATTTGATTTTCTTAATTGTGTTAAATTATAATATAACACAATGTCTTTATTGGTACTAGATATTATTTAGCCTTTTATTAAATCAAAGTGAGAATTGTAAATCAAAATATGCAAGAATTAAATTATTAAAGATATAAATCAAATTGTCTCATAGTATTAGGTAATAAAGTAGTACACACTAATTCACCACTGTTACATACTCCCTCCGTTCCGGACAAAGATTCCCCGTTTGAAAGTCAAACTTTTTTAAGAAAATGACATTTTTAGTAGTCCATTAGTAATAAAAATACATTTTTATGCCTTATTTTTTGAAAGTGAATTCTTTAAGTGAAACATCCTAAAATGGAATAGTAGACTATTTGCCCGGAATAAAATGAGTATTTGATAACAATTGTTATTTCTCAAAATATTCATCTCATGATCTTCACTAGCTAGAATAGGGCCACTAGGTTGGTGATAGGCTACATTAGGTTCCTCGTGCTCGTTTCTTTGTATAAAATCAGGTTGGTTATCATGACATTGAAAGTCATCGTCCGCAAGATTTCTTCTATTGATGAAATTATGAATTGACGTTGTTGCAGAAACAATTCAAACTTGATCGTCATATCGGCAATAAGGCATGCGCTCTCAAATTCTTGATTTTCTTTTCCAGACTCCAAATGTTCTCTCAATCAAGCTTCGTTATGAAGAATGAGTTTCATTAAACCTCTCTTCTACGTTTCGAGGGTGCTGACTAAGTTGAAACTCGCGTAAATGATATCTCCCCTTTGTACGGTGCAAGATATCCTATTTTATTAGGATATCCGACATCGACCATGTAATATTGAGTTGCAATGGAAATAAAATTAAATTCATGTAGAATAAATAAATAACATATAAATATATATATAATATTCGTATAAAATTTTCACATACGAGGTGCAGGATAAAGGAACTTCGATGATGGATCTCAAAGAGTATGTAGAAAAATACGTGTGTCATGAGCAATTCCTTCCCATCTAGGCTTCACAAAAGCAAAACACATGTTGGAATTAGATACTGTCAATATATTTCGAGTTGCATATCCTTTATGAATATATCGACATTGCTCTTTACAGCAACCGTTACTTGTACATGGGTACAAACTGCCATCTATAGCACCGATGAAATCCTATTTGTTACAAATAAGAAAAAAATAATAATAATTCAAATATAAAAAAGTAGTAACGTGTAGAGATAAAATAGTACCTTAAAATATGACCCAATATTTCTTGTTATTTTTTATATGATCATTTATGTTGGTGTTAGTTGAATGTGATATTCAATCCATTGATCACAATTTGACATCTTTGCAGTAACAAGAAGAACTTCACAAAAATACTTATTGTTTTAAAATAACTCTTGAACCACCTTTTGACATACATTGTGACCAACTAATAAGAAAAACGTTACTAGGTTCTCCTATGATCCAACAGGTCTACTATGCTTGAGTCCATATTCATTTTGTAGAAATGTATGTAAGTGTACGAATGATTCTCTCCTCATATGAAATATCTCATTAGAACGTGTATCAGTTTCAGATTCAAGAATCTCCATAACAAACTTCCAACCTGCTATATAAGATGGTCTACATGGTGATTTTTTTATTTATGTATCAAATTCGTATTGACCAACAACTACACCTGTTATAAAGTAAGTATTTTCTTCTTGTGCGCTTGAGAAGCAGTTTCTTTCTGTAGGGATTAAGCCATTTTGAGATTGTTGTCTTCAAAAGAATATAAATATTCATCGTTCACATTCATTTAAACTAAAAATATATGAAATAATTTTGATAATAAATTGAAAAAAACCTCTTCAATATGCAAGAAAATAGATTAATGAAAAAATCACCTCTTCAAATAAAGACACACCATCTTAACAAAAACACAAGAAAATAGATTAGTTTTAGAAAAACATCATCCGTTAGACACACCATCTTAACAAAAACACTAATTGGAGAGACATATCTTAACTTAAAAATCAAACACCATGGCAACCGTTAGTAACAATATGGAGAGACATATCTTAACTTAATAAATAAACAACTTTTCACAAATGCTTAATGCAACCATCAATATAAAGTTCAACTTTCACCAAATAAGAGCGAGACACAACTTTTCACTTTTGCTTAAAAACTTTCACCAAATAAGGCGAGACACAAGTGTTATGAAAAATCTCACTACCGCAAAGATGCAGATGCAGGCGTACACTAAGCATCTCATCCAAGCATGCAAAACACTCTCGAATAGAAAAAGGTGGCTCAACATATGTTGGGGCAGGTATGACGCTATAATTAGTAACTGCCTCCATAATTTTATCTAGTGCCTTAGTCACCTAGTTGACAGTACTGACCCTCTTTTTCTTTGCCTTACGTGACCCCGAAGTGCCTATTCTCTTTCTTGCATTTTCCGCAACAATACTTGCATCAACATCAATTTCAATGCCTTCAAGTGGTTGAATAGTTTCATCATCGGTTTCTAAGTCAATCATATGAGGTGGAAATACACCAGATTTAGGCATCCATGCATATTCCTCATATACAACACTGTCACAAAATATGGTTTGCAACTCTTGCCAATAGGCGAGTGTAGCCGTCCTAAACTTAACTTCTTTAGGAACTATTTGCAATTTAAGTAAAAATATTATGGTTCCATCGAACGAAATAGATTAAAACATTAATGAAAGTAATAAATATTATATATACCTTAAGGGGCCATTTGGTAGCCATATTTAAGGCTGAATATGATTAATAAGCCGAATTTTTAGATATTTGGTATACAGTATGCGGTTTGTATTAGTAATCCAAATTATTCGGATAAGACTCTTATCCCTCACTAATTATACCAAGGGAAAGGGTGATATTATTAACACACTCGCTAAAAAAATTAAGGGATTAACATTTTTTATTCTAAAACTACCCCCGATATATAGTAACGTGATTAATAACAAGGGTACTAATAGTATCGGGATTAATAGTAATGTTTATCCCTACCTAACTACCAAACAAGCCCCAAGTGTTTTATCCCACCATTCATCTGAAGCATCAATGGTACCCAAATCATGATCCATACATAGTCCAGTGTGTCCATGAGTTTAAACAAGTTTTTTTATATATAAATTACTCCCTCCGTACCGGATAAACGTTCCTCATTGACAAAGCACAGAGATTAAGAAACACAATTAATGTGTTGTAAAATGTGTTGAGATGCTAATATACCCATCTATTTCACATTAATTTTTTCTTGATTTTTGGATAAAGTTGTTAGAGCATCACCAATACAAACGTGAATTTGATCTTACGTGGCGTGGTAATTCAAACACTTAATCATATGTGTTATTTTTTCTCTCTTCATTCACATTCAATCAAAATGGATCTCTCTAATGTAGATGTGGATGTGATCTTATGTGACATGCATCCCACTATTAAAATAATATTTGACAAAAAAATAAAAAAGTAAAAGAAAAGATAACAACCAATAGAATGTGTTTTAAAAAAGAATAATGATGACTTTGATGTATCCACACCCTCGAGTATAATTGTGAAAATTTCACATTGTTATCCACAATGTGAACAAATTTGGTTGCCACATTATATCCACATTCATCATCTACATTTGCATTGGAGTGGTTTTTTCTTTCAAGAATGGTGTAAATCCTAAGCAACATCAAATTTATTTCACATCCACATTAACATTGGAGTCTGGAGATGCTCTTAGAATTAGCACCAATTGAGTCTCACTAGGATATGTCATGTTGATATTAAATGAAGGTTTAAGGGTATATTGGGAATAATGATAGAGCATTTATTATCAAAAAGTTATTAGGAACATTGGTTGAGGCATCCTAAAATAAAAAGTATGAACATTTATCTGCGATGGAGGTAGTAGTTAACTTTAAGTGGTATTTTAGTTATTTAGTCTAATGGTCCGCCCCTAAGGGGGTGGCCCAGTGGTAGACATGAGGCTTCACAAAGTGTGAGATCTCAAGTTCGATCCCTTCCCATGCCCCCCTTAGGAGGTGATGTGGCAAATCCTCAGCTTGGGCCGTCTGCACTTTGGGTAGGATATCTGGGCTTGAATCTGCTCCCTTGAACCTAGCTAAGAACAGAGAAAACCTGAGTGGAAGTGCAAGGCAGGGCCTCGCGAAACCCCTCCGGCGTGAGAGTAAGTATCGTGTGTAAGACAGAAAGCCAGAACTCAAGGAAGAGGATGAGCGTATGAATGCGTGTACCTTGTTATGGCTGGTGGAGAAGTATTTATTGGCCCTTTTGTGGTTGAATCCGGGTAGGATTCGGTTTCTTTAGTTATCTTGTTCAACAAGGAGTGAAACCCTGGATTTTAGGATGATATGCGGCTGGCCGCGTGATATCAGGAATAGATAAGGCAAGTGTCCTGCCTACGCATGGTAACTTTTGACAGTGTCTTGGCGGGCAAGCTACTGGTGTCTTCTGCTCGATTTGGACTGGGCGGGCAGAGCCCTGCCCGCCTGTATGATAGCTGATGCACTGGAGCGGATATATTACTGCAAGGCCAAGGCCTGACAGTCGGACAGGCCCCTGCGGGTTTGGTCTGGGAATATCATGCTCGGCTCGTCTTTGCCATACCTTTCGGCCGGGCAGTGGGCCTTATAATATTTGTGCTCGTGGACGTGAGGATAGCTCGTGCTCGCTCGTGACCGGGTTTGGGCCGGGTATATCAGTGGCCCCTAGCTTCGTGCCTGGCTAGTATTCATGCTCGAGGCGGGGAGCGTACAGTATGTTATGAGATTGCTCGTAGCTCGGGCTTGAGCACTTGTGAATTTCTGTAGTGTAAATGATCGGGCTGAGCATTGTTGGGGATGGTTCTAGAACTTTATGTGACTGCCAGATGAGGCGTATCAAAGAAGCATCTCGCTGAGTGGATCGCCGAGAGAATAGACCGGGCGCGTGAGCCATGAGGTGATCGAAAAAGACGGGCACTAGTCACGGGGCACGATTTAATGCGCGTGCGTGGCTTGACGGCGGCAAGTTTTGTCTTTTCATCTTCCAAATACGGTCCCCCAAAAACCCCAGATTTTCTCACCTATTTAAGCCGGAAGCCGTTGTTCATTTGAACTTTTACGGTTTTGAAGATTTCTAGAGAGAGAAAAAAGAGAAGAGAGAAAAGCTTCGCGCCTCTTGCTCCCCCGACTTCCTTGCTCGCGGCAAGCCATTGCCGTTGCTCTTCCGTCCTAATTGCAACTTTCATGAGTAGCGATTTCCAGAGTTCTTTAAACAGTAAGTTTCCTCGTCTTCCTCTTCAGCATTTGCATTTCGGTAGATCTCTTTGTTTCTCCTTTCTCGAATTTTTTAAATGCAGCTTGATAGGATTTAGGAAGGCCTATAGGTTGAGATCGAGGAGAGTCCCCCGTTGTGTCCTCGTCAGCTAGGCGAGGCAGGGCCACTTACCTAGACTTAGGGTTTTTCCCTTTTTAGTGGCTTTCTTCGCTACGGGCAGAATGGGCCAGCGTTTTTCCTCGATCTCTGCAGATGTCGAGCGGAGAGTTTTAAAAACGGCCGAGAAGAATGATACAGTGAGGCGAGAAACGACGATGAAGCGGTGAAATCTGTCCCCAGGCGTTGTGTTCGAAGAGGAGACGTCACATCGTAGGTGAGGTCGTAGGCTAGCGACCAGAGTGTCCGTGGCCCTTGGCCCATGTGCCCGTAATCGCTTTGTCCGCTTCGAGCTTGTCAGAAGGAGTAGAACAAGGTCATTGGCAGCCAACGAGGCGGGAGCCCGAAGGCCAGAAGCGGGAGGAACGTGCTCGAAGAGAGCGATGACATTATGTTTCCGGTCTTTGGGAGACGCGGCGACAACGATGCATGTAACTCCGTTGAAGAGGATTCGATAACATCCCGATAGCGAGGAGAGGCGATGGGCTGCCAAATGCGGCTTGAGGCCTGTCCACACTGGATGTCGAGTCCGGCGAGTTGTATGCAACTCACTTGGCATCGGCGGATATCTCTAGGCTAGGTGGCTGCTTAGTTTACCTCAATGGGCATAGAAGCGGAGGGATCGTGTGGAGGAGGCCGTGTTGGTGGGCGGCGGTATCCCCGCGGAGGCAGGCCGGGGAAGGCTGGCGTTACTATGCGATTTTTTGGTGGGATTACGACGCCCCTCGATCCCTTCTTTCTCGAGTTTCGAGAACCTTTTGCCCGATGCCAGTGACTTGATCTTTGAACACTTGTGCGGGCATTGATGGCTTATCTATAGTGGCGTCGGTAGTGCGGATAGAGCCAGCTCTTAAGATATTTAGCGTTGTTTATTCGGCCAGAGTCGATGCTTATGGGCAGGTCAATGTGCGGTCAAATTCGGTTTCCTCGAGGATTCTTTCAGATGTCCCGGCAAGGTCGAGGCTTGGGGCGGCGAGGGCTTCAGTCGAGGAGAGGTTGGTGATAATGCCAACTAGGTCGGGCTAGCATCCACGTCCCAAACTTCCTCGCGGCGGCTTTCAAGCCAAGGGACAATGGATTTGCTTGTTATCAGAGATGCCAGGTTGTGTGATGGAAGGAGAGGCGGATTAGCGAGTATTTGTTTGACTAGAAGGAGCTACATTTGTAACCAAATATCTTGCT